>JANFCV010000429.1:0-129845 GCA_024500475.1 Phthorimaea operculella | reverse complement strand
CCCGACACGCTCTGGCCCGTCTCACCCACTTTGTACCTACTATAGTGCCCGACACTCTCCGCGCCCGATTTTACACACTTTGTACCTACTAGAGTGCCCGACACGCTCTTGGCCCGTTTCTACCCACTTTGTACCTACTAGCGTGCCGACACGCTCTTGGCCCGTTTCTACCCACTTTGTACCTACTAGAGTGCCCGACACGCTCTTGGCCCGTTTCTACCCACTTTGTACCTACTAGCATGCCCGACACGCTCTTGACCCGTTTCTACCCACTTTGTACCTACTAGCGTGCCCGACACGCTCTTGGCCCGTTTCTACCCACTTTGTACCTACTAGAGTGCCCGAAACGCTCTTGGCCCGTTTCACCCACTTTGTACCTACTAGCGTACTCGCTCTTGACCCGTTTCTACCCACTTTGTACCTACCAGCGTGCCCGACACGCTCTTGGCCCGTTTCTACCCACTTTGTACCTACTAGAGTGCCCACGCTCTTGACCCGTTTCTACCCACTTTGTTCCTACTAGAGTGCCCGACACGCTCTTGGCCCGTTTCTACCCACTTTGTACCTACTAGAGTGCCCGACACGCTCTTGTCCCGTTTCTACCCACTTTGTACCTACTAGAGTGCCCGACACGCTCTTGGCCCGTTTCTACCCACTTTGTACCTACTAGCGTGCCCGACACGCTCTTGGCCTGATTCAACCCACTTTCTACCTAGTAGTCGTAGGTACCATCGGACGCGGCTCGAGCCCTCTTCCAACGACACCCCACACATGGGGCCCACTAGACCCGAATCTCATCCAACCAAACTGGGAACAATCTCAACGAAACAAACTGGGAACAATCTCAACGAACCAAACTGGGAACTATCGGCAGCACATGAACCTATCCCAAGCAAGGATCACCTTAATATTGGTGTTTTCATACAAACACTACGAGAGACCAGTTTGCTGGCCTCACTTACTTGCAGTTGCGATGACCACTATTTGTTGGACTCTGGTGCGATTTCTAAGTTTGACACTAATCTGACTAGCAGCGCCACCTGCCATATTATTTTTAAACTAATTTAATACGAAAATACTCTTCGAGAGGGCAGCACTGAGCTGCCATCTATGAAGTGTTTTGAGTAACAATAATATTTCTACTCGGTACTAGGTGGCACTGTTTAGTAAACTTTAGTTCAACTATTCGACCACAGATGACGCTGCTGCAAGTTCAATATGTTATGGCAGTATTTTTCTTGCTTTGCTAAGTGCTTCCAAACGTACCGCTTTTTCGGTAGATTTACCGGATTACCGATTTATCAGATTTTTGGGGTTTTTGGGAACCTACCACAAGCAAGGGATCACCTTAATATTGGTGTTTTGATACAAACACTACGAGAGACGAGTTTTAACTGGCCTCACTTACTGACTGTATCGAGGACCTCTATAATTATGTTGGACTCTGGTGCGATTTCTAACAGTTGTTTGCTATACAGTGTGCCACATTCAACATGTTGTCACCGATCGCCGTAAGTGTTGTACCATCGAACGCGGCTCGAGTTCCTCTTTCAAACGACACCCCACACATGGTACCTACTACTACCTACTACCGTACCGTAGGCGGTTCGGTTTTCCAGTTCTAATTTTTAATTTTTAACTTTTAAGTTCTAAGTTCTAAGTTTTCGCGAGGCGAACGTGTCCGCGTGGCGAACACTATGCACCCACAACCTTTATCACATCGCAGAAAACATTTCATTACCGCGTTTTAAAAAACTACTAGCGCCATCTAGTGTTTACATACGAAAATACTTTCGACAATTGAAATGTGACTTTATTTCTACAGTAGACATTTTCTTAAACATTCCATTAATACAATACCGTAATACCGGGATCCCGGTACTGAAGAAAATGATCCGGTATTCAATACCGGTATTGAAAAAGTCCGGTATTCGAAAGCCCTAGTTCCAACTAGGCAAGCATACTCCAAGCATCATCACATGCTAATAGGTGAGATAGCAGACAAATGCGGGCCTATCTTATGAAAATAACTACTTGCAGAATTCTCACCAGTGCCACAGCGGCCTGGTTCGCCAGTTGTACGTATCTCATGAACCTGTTCTTCAGTTTGGGCCCGGTCTGCTCTCTGAAACTCCGCCACACGTACAGCAGCTCGCTCTCGATCCTCGAGTGCGCTAGGATCCTGGAAATCTCCGGGTCCAGTTGCATGTCGCAGTAGTTCGGGTATTCAAGACAAGTCTGGCAAGTTCACGCTGCCCGCGTTGCAGCCAGGGACTTACAGCCTGAGCTTCCAGCATGCCCGACACGCTCTTGGCCCGTTTCTACCCACTTTGTACCTACTAGAGTGCCCGACACGCTCTTGACCCGTTTCTACCCACTTTGTACCTACTAGCGTGCCCGACACGCTCTTGGCCCGATTGTACCCACTTTGTACCTACTAGAGTGCCCGACACGCTCTTGGCCCGTTTCTACCCACTTTGTACCTACTAGAGTGCCCGACACGCTCTTGGTCCGTTTCGTCACACTTTCTACCCATTAGAGTGCCCGACACGCTCTTGGTCCGATTCTACCCACTTTGTACCTACAAGCGTGCCCGACACGCTCTTGGACCGTATCGTCACACTTTCTACCTACAAGAGTGCCCGACACGCTCTGGCCCGTTTCTACCCACTTTGTACCTACTAGAGTGCCCGACACGCTCTTGGCCCGATTGTACCCACTTTGTACCTACTAGAGTGCCCGACACGCTCTTGGCCCGTTTCTACCCACTTTGTACCTACTAGCGTGCCCGACACGCTCTTGGCCCGTTTCTACCCACTTTGTACCTACTAGAGTGCCCGACACGCTCTTGGCCCGTTTCTACCCACTTTGTACCTACTAGCATGCCCGACACGCTCTTGACCCGTTTCTACCCACTTTGTACCTACTAGCGTGCCCGACACGCTCTTGGCCCGTTTCTACCCACTTTGTACCTACTAGAGTGCCCGAAACGCTCTTGGCCCGTTTCTACCCACTTTGTACCTACTAGCGTGCCCTACACGCTCTTGGCCCGTTTCTACCCACTTTGTACCTACTAGCATGCCCGACACGCTCTGGCCCGTTTCTACCCACTTTGTACCTACCAGCGTGCCCGACACGCTCTTGGCCCGTTTCACCCACTTTGTACTCTACTAGAGTGCCCGACACGCTCTTGACCCGTTTCTACCCACTTTGTTCCTACTAGAGTGCCCGACACGCTCTTGGCCCGTTTCTACCCACTTTGTACCTACTAGAGTGCCCGACACGCTCTTGTCCCGTTTCTACCCACTTTGTACCTACTAGAGTGCCCGACACGCTCTTGGCCCGTTTCTACCCACTTTGTACCTACTAGCGTGCCCGACACGCTCTGGGCCCGATTCAACCCACTTTCTACCTAGTAGTCGTGGTACCATCGGACGCGGCTCCTCTTCTTCAACGACACCCCACACATGGGGCCCACTAGACCGATCTCATCCAACCAAACTGGGAACAATCTCAACGAAACAAACTGGGAACAATCTCAACGAACCAAACTGGGAACTATCGGCAGCACATGAACCTATCCCAAGCAAGGATCACCTTAATATTGGTGTTTTCATACAAACACTACGAGAGACCAGTTTAAGCTGGCCTCACTTACTTGCAGTTGCGATGACCACTATTTGTTGGACTCTGGTGCGATTTAAGTTTGACACTAATCTGACTAGCAGCGCCAATGCCATTATTTTTAAACTAATTTAATACGAAAAACTCTTCGAGAGGGCAGCACTGAGCTGCCATCTATGAAGTGTTTTGAGTAACAATAATATTTCTACTCGGTACTAGGTGGCACTGTTTAGTAAACTTTAGTTCAACTATTCGACCACAGATGACGCTGCCGTTCAATATGTTATGGCAGTATTTTTCTTGCTTTGCTAAGTGCTTCCAAACGTACCGCTTTTTCGGTAGATTTACCGGATTACCGATTTATCAGATTTTGGGGTTTTGGGAACCTACAAGCAAGGGATCACCTTAATATTGGTGTTTTGATACAAACACTGAGAGACGAGTTTTAACTGGCCTCACTTACTGACTGTATCGAGGACCTCTATAATTATGTTGACTCTGGTGCGATTTCTAACAGTTGTTTGCTATACAGTGTGCCACATTCAACATGTTGTCACCGATCGCCGTAAGTGTTGTACCATCGAACGCGGCTCGAGTTCCTCTTTCAAACGACACCACACATGGTACCTACTACTACCTACTACCGTACCGTAGGCGCGTTCGGTTTTCCAGTTCTAATTTTTTAATTTTAACCTAAGTTCTGTTCTGCGCGAGGCGAACGTGTCCGCGTGGCGAACACTATGCACCCACAACCTTTATCACATCGCAGAAAACATTTCATTACCGCGTTTTAAAAATCTACTAGCGCCATCTAGTTTTTTTATACGAAAATACTTTCGACAATTGAATTGTGACTATTATTTCTACAGTAGACATTTTCTTAAACATTCCATTAATACTACCGTAATGGGATCCGGTACTGAAGAAAATGATCCGGTATTCAATACCGGTATTGAAAAGTCCGGTATTCGAAAGCCCTAGTTCCAACTAGGCAAGCATACTCCGCATCACATGCTAATAGGTGAGATAGCAGACAAATGCGGGCCTATCTTATGAAAATAACTACTTGCAGAATTCTCACCAGTGCCACAGCGGCCTGGTTCGCCAGTTGTACGTATCTCATGAACCTGTTCTTCAGTTTGGCCCGGTCTGCTCTCTGAAACCCGCCACGTACAGCAGCTCGCTCCGATCCTCGAGTGCGCTAGGATCCTGAAATCTCCGGGTCCAGTTGCATGTGCAGTAGTTCGTATTCAAGACAAGTCTGGCAAGTTCACGCTGCCCGCGTTGCAGCCAGGGACTTACAGCCTGAGCTCCAGCATGCCCGACACGCTCTTGGCCCGTTTCTACCCACTTTGTACCTACTAGAGTGCCCGACACGCTCTTGACCCGTTTCTACCCACTTTGTACCTACTAGAGTGCCCGACACGCTCTTGGCCCGATTGTACCCACTTTGTACCTACTAGAGTGCCCGACACGCTCTTGGCCCGTTTCTACCCACTTTGTACCTACTAGAGTGCCCGACACGCTCTTGGCCCGTTTCGTCACACTTTCTACCTACTAGAGTGCCTGACACGCTCTTGGCCAGATTCTACCCACTTTGTACCTACCAGCGTGGCCGACACGCTCTTGGTCCGTATCGTCACACTTTCACCTACCAGCGTGCCCGACACGCTCTTGGCCCGTTTCTACCCACTTTGTACCTACTAGAGTGCCCGACACGCTCTTGGCCCGATTGTACCCACTTTGTACCTACTAGAGTGCCCGACACGCTCTTGGCCCGTTTCTACCCACTTTGTACCTACTAGCGTGCCCGACACGCTCTTGGCCCGTTTCTACCCACTTTGTACCTACTAGAGTGCCCGACACGCTCTTGGCCCGTTTCTACCCACTTTGTACCTACTAGCATGCCCGACACGCTCTTGACCCGTTTCTACCCACTTTGTACCTACTAGCGTGCCCGACACGCTCTTGGCCCGTTTCTACCCACTTTGTACCTACTAGAGTGCCCGAAACGCTCTTGGCCCGTTTCTACCCACTTTGTACCTACTAGCGTGCCCTACACGCTCTTGGCCCGTTTCTACCCACTTTGTACCTACCAGCGTGCCCGACACGCTCTTGGCCCGTTTCTACCCACTTTGTACCTACTAGAGTGCCCGACACGCTCTTGACCCGTTTCTACCCACTTTGTTCCTACTAGAGTGCCCGACACGCTCTTGGCCCGTTTCTACCCACTTTGTACCTACTAGAGTGCCCGACACGCTCTTGTCCCGTTTCTACCCACTTTGTACCTACTAGAGTGCCCGACACGCTCTTGGCCCGTTTCTACCCACTTTGTACCTACTAGCGTGCCCGACACGCTCTTGGCCCGATTCAACCCACTTTCTACCTAGTAGTCGTAGGTACCATCGGACGCGGCTCGAGCTCCTCTTTCCAACGACACCCCACACATAGCCCACTAGACCGAATCTCATCCAACCAAACTGGGAACAATCTCAACGAAACAAACTGGGAACAATCTCAACGAACCAAACTGGGAACTATCGGCAGCACATGAACCTATCCCAAGCAAGGGATCACCTTAATATTGGTGTTTTCATACAAACACTACGAGAGACCAGTTTAAGCTGGCCTCACTTACTTGCAGTTGCGATGACCACTATTTGTTGGACTCTGGTGCGATTTCTAAGTTTGACACTAATCTGACTAGCAGCGCCACCTGCCATATTATTTTTAAACTAATTTAATACGAAAATACTCTTCGAGAGGGCAGCACTGAGCTGCCATCTATGAAGTGTTTTGAGTAAAATAATATTTCTACTCGGTACTAGGTGGCACTGTTTAGTAAACTTTAGTTCAACTATTCGACCACAGATGACGCTGCTGCAAGTTCAATATGTTATGGCAGTATTTTTCTTGCTTTGCTAAGTGCTTCCAAACGTACCGCTTTTTCGGTAGATTTACCGGATTACCGATTTATCAGATTTTTGGGGTTTTGGGAACCTACCAAAGCAAGGGATCACCTTAATATTGGTGTTTTGATACAAACACTACGAGAGACGAGTTTTAACTGGCCTCACTTACTGACTGTATCGAGGACCTCTATAATTATGTTGGACTCTGGTGCGATTTCTAACAGTTGTTTGCTATACAGTGTGCCACATTCAACATGTTGTCACCGATCGCCGTAAGTGTTGTACCATCGAACGCGGCTCGAGTTCCTCTTTCAAACGACACCCCACACATGGTACCTACTACTACCTACTACCGTACCGTAGGCGGTTCGGTTTTCCAGTTCTAATTTTTAATTTTTAACTTTTAAGTTCTAAGTTCTAAGTTTTCGCGAGGCGAACGTGTCCGCGTGGCGAACACTATGCACCCACAACCTTTATCACATCGCAGAAAACATTTCATTACCGCGTTTTAAAAAACTACTAGCGCCATCTAGTGTTTACATACGAAAATACTTTCGACAATCGAAATATGACTTTATTTCTACAGTAGAAGACATTTTCTTAAACATTCCATTAATACAATACCGTAATACCGGGATCCCGGTACTGAAGAAAATGATCCGGTATTCAATACCGGTATTGAAAAAGTCCGGTATTCGAAAGCCCTAGTTCCAACTAGGCAAGCATACTCCAAGCATCATCACATGCTAATAGGTGAGATAGCAGACAAATGCGGGCCTATATTATAAAAAATAACTACGAGCAGAATTCCTCACCAGTGGCCACAGCGGCCTGGTTCGCCAGTTGTACGTATCTCATGAACCTGTTCTTCAGTTTGGGCCCGGTCTGCTCTCTGAAACTCCGCCAAACGTATAGTAGCTCGCTTTCGATCCTCGAGTGCGCTAGGATCCTGGAAATCTCCGGATCGAGCTGCATGTCGCAGTAGTTCGGGTATTCCCTGCGAATCAAAGTTAAAGTCATTTATAATTTACACTTGTGGTTGTTGGTCGTTGAACGACTCGGTGTCCCACACAAAGAGAGAGAGAGGCGCTTGTTGGAAATCCATCGTTTAGATGATTGATTGTACACTTGAACGAGTACAAGGTGTTGTTTGTTTGCAATTAATCATCTAGTTAAAGTCATTTCCTAATCATCATCATCATATCAGCCCACACGTCTACCCGCTGATGAGTATAGATAGGCCTCTTCTTTTTGTCGCCATCTGCGTTGTTCCTGTCACAGATTACTTATGAGCTTAGATATATCTATATACAGATTAGATATATGCCCCTAAAGGTTCCTGTGCCTCCCGCATCTACTGTCAAAGTCATTTATACAAGGTACTTTTCATTCCCTCTGTTAAAAAAACTACGCTTTGTGCGCTCAGAAGTGGGACCAAAATAGGTCATCTTAGCCATAGGGATTAAAAGTGATTTGAATGTGAAACATGAATATTTGCAGCCAATCAATCAAAAATTTATTACAGATAGGTTTTTCTGCAACGCTACCTATAATTTTTCCAAGCATATATTTGCTTTTTGACAGCTGACTGGTTAATACCTTTTTTTCAATTTGGATTCCTATATGGCGTACTCACCTAGGATATTCAGGGGTTTCCGTGTAAGGCTGGTAGTGTTGGAACGGCTGGTTGGTCAGTTGGTAGCTTTGACCTTGAAAAGCGCCCTGGTACTCCGCATGGCCTACTCTCGGTACGTGAGGGTCGTAGGGCTTCTGGCCGTAAGGGCAGATCTTGGCTGAATTGTAGATCTCTTTCATTTCTGCGATTAGTTGTTGGAGCTGGAAAAAAGATTTTGTAATAATAAATTGTCGTAATTCTAACGATGGTATCAGCAGAAAATCGATCTGTATGGGTACTCTTTTAAAGCCCTGTTTAAATTGCAGCGGTATCTTTATAGGAACGTGGCTAGCGGAATCCAATTACATTTGTTTTAATCCGGATACTACGTGCCCACGTACTACGACGGTTCCTCCACAGGTTCCACTTAGGTTTGATTAGGGCTTTAATCTGAACCCTTTAAAAAGGAGTGGTAAATTTACAATTTGGTGCTGTGACCAGGATTTAAGGGTCGTTATTACAATATGGTGCGCCGTGACCAGGACGTGGTAAACTTTTTATTCTAGTCACGGCACAAAGTGTAGCTGCTTTGAAGACAAAATGTGATGTGAGTATCTGACCATTTAAGATACCAACAACCTAATATTGTCTCTTCACTGTGTCCATGTTAGCTCGGCCGGGATTTTCAGCATTTCAATTTCAATCGTTTATTGCATAAAAGTTTCATTTTGCTTGTCCCATATCTTTAATAGATATGTTAGCTCAAGAATTTATTTACAAACCTTCGAAAACTTGTCATCCGGCAGCGCAGCCCGACTGGCCTGGACCACCTTCATCAGCTGCCGCCGACCCTGGGAGTCAGGCAGCCTGGAGCCGTCGAAGGCAGCTGCCTTCCTCCAAGACAGCCTCTCAAACTTGGAGGATAGAGTGATGAGTTAGCTCCAAATTTTATTTACAAACCTCCGAAAACTTGTCATCCGGCAGCGCAGCCCGACTGGCCTGCACCACCTTCATCAGCTGCCGCCGACCCTGGTGGTCGGGGAGCCTGGAGCCGTCGAAGGCTGCTGCCTTCCTCCAAGACAGCCTCTCAAACTTGGAGGATAGAGTGATGAGTTAGATCCAGATTTTATTTACAAACCTCCGAAAACTTGTCATCCGGGAGCGCAGCCCGACTGGCCTGAACCACCTTCATCAGCTGCCGCCGACCCTGGGAGTCAGGCAGCCTGGAGCCGTCGAAGGCTGCTGCCTTCCTCCAAGACAGCCTCTCAAACTTGGAGGATAAAGCCAGCTCCTCGAGCATACGATTTGTATCTACCAATCAACACTGCGTACCCACCACGTATCGCAGCGGTTCCGCTCAGGTTTGAATAGGTCTTTAATTTGAACCCTTTAAAATGGGTGGTATAGTTACAATATGGTGTCGCCGTGACCAAGACGTGGTGAACTTTTTATCCTAGTCACGGCTCGACATTGTAAAGTATAGCTGTTTTGATGATTAAATGTGATGTGAGTATCTGAGTAATGTATTATACCATTTAAGGTACCATCAGCCTAATATTATGTATCTTTACAGTGCCCAGCAGGAAATTAAATTCATTCAATTTTCGGCATTTCATTTTGCTTGTCCCATATCTTTCATTGATGAGTTAGCTCAAGATTTTATTTACAAACCTCCGAAAACTTGTCATCAGGCAGCGCAGCCCGACTGGCCTGAACCACCTTCATCAGCTGCCGCCGACCCTGGGAGTCGGGCAGCCTGGAGCCCTCGAAGGCTGCTGCCTTCCTCCAAGACAGCCTCTCAAACTTGGAGGATAAAGTGATGAGTTAGCTCCAGATTTTATTTACAAACCTCCGAAAACTTGTCATCCGGCAGCGCAGCCCGACTGGCCTGAACCACCTTCATCAGCTGCCGCCGACCCTGGGAGTCGGGCAGCCTGGAGCCGTCGAAGGCTGCTGCCTTCCTCCAAGACAGCCTCTCAAACTTGGAGGATAGAGTGATGAGTTAGCTTAAGATTTCATTTACAAACCTCCGAAAACTTGTCATCCGGCAGCGCAGCCCGACTGGCCTGAACCACCTTCATCAGCTGCCGCCGACCCTGGGAGTCAGGCAGCCTGGAGCCGTCGAAGGCCGCTGCCTTCCTCCAAGACAGCCTCTCAAACTTGGAGGATAAAGTGATGAGTTAGCTCCAGATTTTATTTACAAACCTCCGAAAACTTGTCGTCAGGCAGCGCAGCCCGACTGGCCTGAACCACCTTCATCAGCTGCCGCCGAACCTGGGAATCAGGCAGCCTGGAGCCGTCGAAGGCTGCTGCCTTCCTCCAAGACAGCCTCTCAAACTTGGAGGATAGAGCCAGCTCTTCGAGCATACGATTTGTATCTACCAATCAACACTGCGTACCCACCACGTATCGCAGCGGTTCCGCTCAGGTTTGAATAGGGCTTTAATCTGAACCCTTAAAAATGGGTGGTAAGTTTACAATTTGTTGCCGTGACCAAGATTTAAGGGTCATTTCTACAATATGGTGTCGCTGTGACCAGGACGTGGTAAACTTTTTATCCTAGTCACGGCACGACATTGTAAAGTGTAGCTGCTTTGATGACAAAATGTGATGTGAGTACCTATCTAACTAAAATTTATACCATTTAAGATACCAACAACCTAATATTATGTCAATTCAGTATTATGAGTGGCTTATGGCAGGAAAGTAATTCATTTAATCATCGGCATTTCATTTTGCTTGTCCCATATCATTCATTGATGAGTTATCTCAAGATTTTATTCACAAACCTCCGAAAACTTGTCATCAGGCAGCGCAGCCCGACTGGCCTGGACCACCTTCATCAGCTGCCGCCGACCCTGGTGGTCGGGGAGCCTGGAGCCGTCGAAGGCTGCTGCCTTCCTCCAAGACAGCCTCTCAAACTTGGAGGATAGAGCCAGCTCCTCGAGCATACGACGGCGGTTGTACTCTGTTATGTTGGTGACGAACTTCCATTGCGACATGGTCACTCTGCAAGTTGAAAATATGGAAATCAGACGCAAATGCACAAAATATAGAGTATGCAGAAGGATCACTCTGGACTGTTTAGGATTTTTGCGATTGTCACTTGTTACATAGCCAGGGTTTGCTGCTGTAAAAAATCTTAATGTATAAGAATATCAAAAGAGTAAAATCTGATACAAGAACGTCATTTGATTCTGGGACAATTTTAATATAAGAAATACGACGTTTGTGGCAACCATATTCTTAGTTACCTTGAGTTACTCTGAGATTCCAGTTATTTCCAGTCAAAGTTAATACGCGTCTAAATCGTCGCTAGCACTGAGTGATCCATCTGTAAAGGCCGTTTCACTAATTTGTGGATAAAGTGAGATTAAAACATTTTTTTTTATACGCAGCGTAATAAAAACTTAGCATGCTTTAACGCTTCATGAAGCTGAATACTTTTTCAACCTATTTATTACCAACGAACATAAAATAAATGAAAGAAAGGAGAACATAATACAACATCTTGCATGTTTACTGCCTGCCAAGCGTGTTGATTCTTTTCTGTCCGCCTGTGGTTTTGAGAAAAGAAAGGTTTTTAAGAAAATAAGGCTCTACAAGGGTTTGAAAACACGATTTTGTGTTCGACGAAACGTGTTGCGCCAACCCCAGGTAATTGGGATGAGGGCAGGAAGATAATGATGATAAAGGGTTTGAAAAACAAAAGAAGCGGAGGTTTTCAATTCATTGCGAACTTTTATTTCAGGGACGCTACTACTTATAATTTTTGCTCCTATTTTTTATGAATTATGGTAAGTTTTCATAAGTGCAACAGTATGTAACCAAATTACCTGTAACACATAGAAGATGCTTCTCTGTCGTATTCCCGTAGGAACTGCGTCGCTTCTGCCGCATTTGTATTGACACCCTGAAAATATACAACAGTTGATGTAAAACACTGGTAGTTTGTAGAGGTTTCTACTACGGTAAAACGTATTATTCCCACGGATAAAAAAAATCTATGACAGCCGCTTGACGATGCGGCGTCGTGTGAGTTGGTCCCTTAAGAGCGAGTGATGCCTGCCTTCCTTTTCATACAAACGTATTTCCTGTTTTCTTCGTGAACAATGCATATTGTAGAGCTACTTGGAAAAAAATTGAGGCATGCCTTTATTGTAGGCTTCAAATTTTTATTACGGGGAGAAAATATAAGCCTTTTTTATTTAGTTTTGTATGGAAATAGAAAATCGCTCATATTTTCTTCTTTGTATGAAAAAACGCCACTCGAGAATCATCTTAATTGAGGTACCTACTATATTAAGTAATATTACGAACTTAGTATGACGAACACGAGCACATTAAAACTACAGTTAGTCAAATCTGTGTACGGAACCACCGAATTGTGACCCCTTGCGAATTACTTGGGTTAATTATTTGTCACAACCTACTTGTTATTTTAAATTGCTTTACTTAGATACCTACTTATATCACGCCTATATCCCTTGCGGGGTAGGCAGTGCGTAAACGGCTTTAGCTTTAGGAAAAGCACTGCACTGGCCTACTTGTGCTGGGCAATCAGTAGATAGGTATGTATAAATAAATGCAGGTTTTATGTAATAATAAAAACTAGATTTATTTAAGGCGATTCGTTTCCCGTATAAAAGTTCAATAAATTACGTCTGTAAAGGAGACAAAAGTCTGATTAAAAATCTTGATGGGGAGTCCCGTGGGTATCTGGGTTTATATATAACATTTTCGCAAATTACTAAAAATATTTTTTAACCATCAGATTGCCCCCGTAAAACCCGATTCCGCTTTACGAAAATAGATGGAGCTACTGCTGCAATAATTACGTTAGATTTTATTGTACAGAAAAAAATCAGGTATTATCTTTTAACCATAAGTAGATTCGTGGCAAATTTACGTAGGTGCCTTCACATAAAGATTTTTTGAAAAATTTGCATCGAAGTGCAGTTTTTCGTTTCGCCTTAAGGTGAATCGTCACGTTATACAAACACGCAAAACTGCACTTCAACCGTGTGTCATGAATTGCAGAGACAGTTTCCGAAAAAAAAAACTTCATGCGTAATGATGAAGCGCAGGTAAATTTGTCGCAAAACTACTTACGCTCTCTCTCTCTCTCTGTTCGTGTGGGACACCGAGTCGTTCAACAACCCGATGAATACTGGTGTCAGAGTTTTTCAACCTTATAAAATAATAAGTATTTTTCACTCAATAAAATTAAACGTATTTATTGCAGCAGTAGCTCCATCTATTTTCGTAAAGTAGCGAATCGAGTTTTACGAGGAAATCTGACGGTTTAAAAATTCTTTTTAGTGTTTTGCGAAAATTTTATTTAAGGTCCTATTAAATTCACTGCAAATATTCTCAGGGTATGTTCTACTCGTGAAACTGAACAACTTTTATATTACTTATACCTATACCTACGGGACTCCCCATCAAGTTTTTTAATCAGACTTTTGTCTTCTTTACAGACGTAACTCTATTGAACTTTTAAGCATGGAAAACAGAACGCCTTAAGCCATTACAAAAGATTTGTCCTTTTCAGGGCACAAATAAGTGGGTCTATCACGCGTGCATCTTCCAAGGTGAATCCTAACAATGACAATATTATTCTAAATTGTTGTACCTAATTCACTTAATTTTTTCATGCAGGATTTCCTGCGATTTGAGTCAAGTGAATAAAAAAGATTTGATCTTCACGGGTGGGCTGCGTCTCAAGATGACGACGGAAGATTTTAGTGCCAACACAGTGGAAATATACTATGTTTACTCTATGGTGCCAAGCAGAATCTTGGCGTCGGACGGTATAGTCCATTCAAAATCAAAGTGTCAGGACCAGCCTATGCGGGAGGCCAAGTTACGCTGGTCGCGTAGTACCTATCTAAGTATAGTGACCAGCGTAACTTGACCTCCCGCTTAGGCTGGTCATGTCATTTCATGACACTATAATTTCGAATAGACTATAGCTCAGCTCGTGACAAGGTAGAGCAGTAGGACAGTGTCCCGGGTTCAAGACCCAGTCGATGCTATCTAGACACACGGCAGTGTGTCCGCCAAGTTCGAGCAAAAAAAGCGACACACCGGCCGTGGGTTATATAACACGAACCATTTCGGGCCAAGTTCGACCCACCTATAACTCAAAATCTATTTTATCTACGCATATGAAATTTCTAGTATCTGTCGAGATCTACTTACTTATCTAAAATACAAAATTTCATTAATGTACCTATTGTAGGTCTTGAGATATTGACGTCAGAAAATCGCTATTTTTACTATACACTCACTGACTGACTCACTCACTCATCAAAAACCTAGACCACTTCCAATGGTCGTATTGACTTGAAATTTGGCATGAAGGTAGGTCTTTAGGTCAAGGTAAAGGAAAAAATCTGAAAATGGCCAAGTGCGAGTCGGTTTTAAAAATAATGAAGGTGTAAATTCATACCCCTAAGGAACTAAAACAAAAAAATTATCTATATCTTCCAATCGTCGTACCGACCTAAAATTTGTTACGAAGGTTTGTATTTAGCCAAAGTAAAGTATAAATGAGATATTTCCTTACCTAACTTAATCATAAGAAAAAAAGAAAATAAACCTAACAAAAATAAATGAAATCCCACCCAAAACATAAATGTGAAAGGCTGCCAAGTTGGAAATAATCTTATTTCCAAACTGCGGAAAATCAAGTGTGCATTCCTGTAACTATTTTTAACTGAGGTCTGTGTATGGAACTTGGTACTTATTTAGATCTCACTTCTATTATAGGCGAAGCATTCCAATATTATCGAACTTGGCAGCCTTTCACATTTATGTTTTAGGTGGGATAATATTTTTCAATTTCTTATTTCAGTTCAAATTAATAACAATTTATGAATATGAACGTGATTTTCGTCGACTTTATCTAACATTGGTTCATTTTACACTATATTGATTATGTAAATTGGGATAAGGGCAGTAGATGATGATGGTGCGGCACCCTTCGTGCGCAAGTCCGACTCGCACTTGGCCTTTTTTATATTTCTTAAGAGGCGGGCGAATAGCTTCGACACTAGGGTTCATCGGGTCGTTAATTGACCCGATGTCCCACGTCAAAGACACACACGAAACTCTCCTAAATCTATGCCCGTTACATGCCAGGACAATGCTTTTTTCTTTCGGAAAAATTAGTTGCAGCTGCTATATAGGGTTACATTTAATTAAGTTCAAATCTCTTGAAGGTGTGATCTACTCACAAAACTGAACAACTTTTGTTTGAAACTTTTCTTCGAAATATGAAAAAAAGAAACCGGCCAAGAGTGTGTCAGACACGCCCACAAATAGGGTTTCGTAGTCAACGTTTAAATATCAGGTTTTTCAGCATTACAAACTTAATTTGTTGCTGGTTTGTTAGCAGCAGTATGATGACCAACCGCAAATAGAAAAACTCAATTTTTTCTGAAACCTTTAAAGGTACAATATTCGTTATAGTTTTCATTGTAATTTCAGATTGTAAGCTATATTCCATATTTATTTCAAATTTTTAGCGTTTATACTTTAGAAGTTACAGCTGGAACAAATTATGGGTCAAAAACGCCCTTTTTAAAAGCAAATATCTCGTGACAGAAACATTTTAGTGACTTTGTTTCAAAAAACCTCACCTTAGTTTTAAAAGACCTATTCAACAATACCCTACTCAATATTGCAGAAGAAAAAAAAATTTTTGCCCCCCTTTCACTTGTATGGGAGGGGGTCCAAAAAACATTTAAAATCTTTTTTTCTTAACATTTCTTTATTTGGGTCAACACGATCTATCTTCTCACCAAATTTCATGTCGATAGCTCTAAAACTGACGAAGATATGAGGGCGCGGCATACAGACAGACAGACAGACAGACAGACAGACAGACATGACGAAACTATAAGGGTTTCTAGTAGACTACGAAACCCTAAAAATTGGACCTCCCATACAAAAATGCTGAAAAAGTGTGTCACTTAGTATGGGAGGTCCAATTTTTTTTTTCATATTTGTTGTTCAAAAGTTGTTTAGTTTTGTGAGTAGATTACACCCTCAAGAGATTTGTACTTAATTAAATGTAACCGTATATTTTGTCGTAAAGCGGTACTAGGGTTCATCGGGTCGTTGATTGACACAATTTCCCACGTCAAAGACACACACAAAACTCTTCTAAATCTATGCCTGAAAATCCTTTTTCCTTTCATTTCAGGAAAATGAGTTGCAACGGGTGAAACCGCGAGCGGGCCTTACCAGTAGGTATGTGATAATTTAGTACTGAATCGATGACCCCTGAGTCGAGTGCCACGTCTCGGACCATTAAACCACAGAGGTCATCATAATTAAAGTAGTAGCGAAAGTAAAATCTCAGACATAATGGCCATTGTCCGATATCCGTTCGCAACAAAATCAGCCGACCACAACAATACGCAGGTTGAAACTGAAAGTTTTCATAATTCGACTTGTAACATGAAAAATAACAAAACTCTCTCTCTCTCTTTCTTCGTGTGGGACACCGAGTCGTTCAACGATCCGATGAACCCTGGTGTCAGAGTTTTCCAACCGCCTACTGCAAGTACCAGGCCTCTGACATTGTTGTGTAACGACCGCCATCATAGACAGCAACCGGGACCGACGGCTTAACGTGCCCATCCGAAGCACGGAACCATCTTACTTTTCGGACAATCAGGTGCTTCAGCCTGCAATGTTCTATCTAACCAGACTGGGAACAAATTAACAAAGCGACAAATATAAACTTAGTGAGTGACCCCACCGGGAATTAAACTCGGTACCTTCTGCGTGGCAGGCAGTCATACTAACCCCTGTGCCACATCGGCTGTCAACAGAAGACTAGGATATTAAATTAAATTTGTTTTGTGATGCCGGCTTCGCCGTGTGGTGCTGGTTAGATTAGCGTCACCACATATCTTTCCCGTGGGTGTCGTAAGAGGCGACTAAAGGATAAAAAAATACATCCAGGGGCATAAAATACAATAATAGAAAAGCAGGGGTTCAATCAATTTCGCAATCGCATTGCAACATCTTGCGTTGCGCTCACCAATCCGCCTGCCAAGCGTGGTGAGTATGGCAAGTACCCCCCCTACTAAGGCAGAGGCCCATGTTCAGCAGTGGACTTTATTGTGGCTGTTATAGTACTTAGTAGTAGTAGACTTGTAACATGAAAAATAACATAAGACTAGAACTTAAATTAGTTGTGTGGTGCCGGCTTCGCCATGACGTGGTGCCGGTTAGAATAGCATCACCCCATATCTTTCCCGTGGATTCGTAAGAGGCGATTAAGGTATAAATTCATCCAGGGGTTCAATCAATTTCGCAATCGCATTGCAACATCTTGCGTTGCGCTCACCAACCCGCCTGCCAAGCGTGGTGAGTATGGCAAATACCCCTACTAAGGGGGAGGCCCATGTTCAGCAGTGGACTTTATTGTGGATGTTTATACTTAGTAGTAGTAGACTTCTAACATGAAAAATAACAGAAGACTAAGTAGAACTTAAATTAAATTAGGTGTGTTGCCGGCTTCGCCATGTGGTGCCGGTTAGATTCTCACCAACCCATATCTTTCCCGTAGATGTCGTAAGAAGCGACTAAGAAATTTGAGAGTTGATGTGTATTGCAATTTTAGGCTACAAGCTGACAACATTACTCACTTATGTGTATATATATAGTCACTATGGTATACATTTACAAAAACCAAGAAATATGACGTTCGTGGCAACCAACTTCGTAGTTACCTTAACTTCCCCTGAGATTTCAAAATCGTCGCTAGTATTGAGTGAGCCATCTGTGCGCTAATTTGTGCTTGCCCCTTACCACTCGCTGCATTTGCCGTATGACAATGCATGTATGGCGGCGAATGCAGCGAGTGGCCGTCTCAACTCATCATCATCATTGTGACGATTTATTCAGTGTCTGAGGCAAGATTTTTCATGGCTGTATACAGGGAGTGCGCAAAGCAGGGTGTTTATACTCGTGATTCCGAGCAACTTTTACTATGGGGCCACCTGCAAATTCCCAAATTTAAAAATGTTCCATAGAAAAATTCATACCTACTCGGCAAAAATGTATGGAACATCCAAAATTTTCTTTTAATTTTCGCAGGTGGCCCCTTATTAAAAGTTGTTCAGAATCACGAGTAGAAACATCCTGCAAAGTTTGCGCACTGACTAAAAAATAACCCTGTTTAAGGTTTCTTTATCTTTCCCCTAGGAACGTAGGTCGAAATATGAAAAAAAAAGTTGTTCAGAATCACGAGTAGAAACATCCTGCTTTGCGCACTGACTAAAAAATAACCCAGTATACAGCCATGAAAATGCGCAAATGACTAAAAAATAACGCTGTATAAGCCTATACGGGAGCGGCATGACTTTCCGCACACTCTACAAAAGTAGGTGGAATTGAAGTCTAAACTATAGGTAGTCCAAAAATTTAAGTAAACTTTGGCGACGGTCACGCCTTATGCCTACTGAGGACAAATATCATATGTCAGTTAGTGAAGGTACCACTCCGGAACGAAGACAAAAGAACCAGGTCAGAAGCTGCTAGATACCTACATATCACGCCTTTATTCCTTGCGGGGTAGGCAGAGTTTCTACGGCCGCAAAAACACAGACGCTATCGCCATGTCTGACAAATACCTGGAGTAGGTAACAGAAAAGGGTATCAAGCATCAAAATACAAAATTGCCGATCAGCTGATTGATTTAGGGAGGTCCAAATTCTTTTTTCATATTTCGACCCATGTTCCATAGGGAAAGTTGTTCAGTTTCAAGAGTATCTTGACCTCCTTTCGGCTTGTTATACCCTTTCGTTTACTTCCTGTATTTGAGAGTCGTCTCAGATAAGTCGTGTATGATTCATGGTATCACTATAAAGGTGTCCGATTGAGCTTGAAGCGACGTGGTGCGCCTTCAAAATGACTGGTTTGTATGGGGATGCCAGAAAGACCTATACTATGAAGGACGCTGTCACGTTGACGGCGCACTACGATGCCGACACGCTGGGTCTTTAATTTGAATAATGTCGAGTGAACCTTCTGTAAACTCTCTATTTTGAGGTATCAGATCATTCAATTTCTTCCTCGTATTGTACTACTGGAAGTTCCAATTACTTGAAAGCAAGGGCCAGTAGGTACAGTCGAGTAGCTAAGGAAGATTAAAAAACCATCGTCGAGAAGGGGTACTATGCAAAATATCTCGTGAACAAGTCGTTAGCGCGTTTTAGAAGAAAACCACTGGCATAAGAATCCTACTAATCCTATCCTACTTCCTACTAATATTATAAAGGCGGATGTTTGTGTGTGTGTTTGTTACGACATCACGCAAAAACGGCTGATTAGATTGACATGAAACTTTGCAGAAATATAAAAGGGCATCTGGAATAACACATAGGATACTTTTTACCACGGAAAAATGACTCATTTCCACGGGATCACGCATTTTCTAATATTTTTGAAATAGGTGGCGTGACTGAGCCGATTCGCGTTTTAAACGTTTTCGCCGAAAACTAACAGCGACATCTCTTGGCGAATAATGCTTTTTTCCTGCGGAATAATAGGTTGCAGCGGGTGAAACCGCTGACGGGCAGCTAGTAAGTAATAAGAATAACTGACGCTATGTGCTGAGTGCTATTCACTACTCGAAACTACAGGCTATAATTCTACAGGCGAAATTCGATGTACACTCCGCAGCCGGTTTAATAACGGGATAATAATGGCTAACCGACTACGCAATGTACATCTAATTTCACCTGTAGAATTGTAGCCTGTAGTTTCGTTGCATAGGCCACTGGTGCCCGCGAACCTTGTCTCGCCAAGGGAAGGGATGTGTCCCTGTGTGCCAACAGAAGCGACAAATCATGCTTAACAACTTTTTCGTATTTATTATAGTTTTTCCATGCTCCTTATGTTCCTCGTCAGATATGTAGACAGGCCATCCAGTGCTGGTATATCATCATCATCATCACTTCCTGATACCTCACTGTCTGTCCGTCTATCCATCCATCCACCATAAGAAGGCTTTCTTTATCTTATAAACCGTGATAGTCGAGTGGTAACTGCTAAGAATTCTGCCACCCCCATTCTACTGAGGGTGTTTCGTAAAAGGAGACGTAGAGTTTTTGACCTTGGCTACAATATCTGCCGACTATATGGTCAACCGTATGGTGGCGGTAATACCACCTACGATAGCATTCCCAAAGAGGGTTGACGTCAGGCAGCCGGCCGGTCGTAAAGTTTTAAGCTAAATACTTTTGCAACATTATTTTGTGTTCAAACAAAACGTGTTGCGCCGACCCCAAGTAATTGGGATAAGGGCAGGGAGATGATGATTATTTAGAGAGTTGTTTTTCTCATATAATTTTATATTTCTGTTGCCGCTATAGGTAACGACAAATACTAAACATTGAAATTTAAAATAAAATATAAGGGGGGCTGCCACATAAATATCGTATTTCTTATGGGAATGAGCGACTTTCCCGCGGTAAGAAGGGTCCTAGATGTTAACCAGATCTAGAACCTACATGGTTTCGATGGTTTTCTTGTGTGGTATAATAAAGCATACCTAAGAGATGCAAAAATTCAAAAATAGATGTCGCTGCAGGTTTTCTAAAACGCGCTAACGTTTTGTTTTTTGCAAACTATAAAGTGTCTTTGTAAAATTCATTTTTTATAACCAAAAGATGCAACCGCAAGCCTCTTTTAATTCCTGCAAAATTGACATTTGCAGTCATTTTTCCAGGAGAAAAAAGAGGCTTTCGGTTGCATCTTTTAGTCATTAATGCAAAAGAAGCCTTCAAATGCAAATAAAGATATGGATATCATACACTCCTCTCGTAAAACCTTACAGTCGTCGCAGATTTTCTACATCTACACTAATATAATAAAGAGGAAAACTTTGTTTGTTTTTTTGTTTGTTTGTTTGTTTTTTTGTATGTATGTAATCGATAAACTCCGAAACTACTGGACCAATTTCGAAAATTCTTTCACCATTAGAAAGCTACAACATTCCTGAGAAACATAGGCTACTTTTTACCACGGGAAAATTCCTCATTTCCACGGGAAAACGGTAAGCAGCAGGAAAAGCGGGAAATACAGCGGATATTACCCAAATAAGCCAAACCGCATTACCGATCTTCGCGAAATTTGGCACTGATATTACTAGCATAGTAAAGTTGGCCATGGACTACTTTTTGTCAGCCCTCGAGGATCTGGAGTACCTGATGAAGACCACCATCATCCCATCTAAACTATAAAAGATACGGTCATGGCTTCATGGAAAAGTTGTTCACCATGACGGGCCGCTTCTGCTGGCACATGGTCATCGAGGATCTGGAGTACCTGATGAAGACCACCAGCATCCCATCTAAACTATAAGAGATACGGCCATGGCTTTATAGACAAAGTTGTGCATCATGACGGGCCGCTTCTGCTGGCACATGGGCATCGAGGATCTGGAGTACCTGATAAAGATCACCAGCATCCCATCTAAACTATAAGAGATACGGTAATGATTTTTAAGATAAAGTTACTCAGCATGGCACGCTGCTTCTGCTGGCACATGGGCATCGAGGATCTGGAGTACCTGATAAAGATCACCAGCATCCCATCTAAACTATAAGAGATACGGTAATGGCTTCAAAGTAAAAGTTATTCAGCATGACAGGCCGCTTCTGCTGGCAAATGGTCACGAGGGTCTGGAGTACCTGAAGTAGACCACCAGCATCCCATATAAGCTATAAGAGATACGGCAATGGCTTCATAGACAAAGTTGTTCACCATGACGGGCCGCTTCTGCTGACACATGGTCATCGAGGATCTGGAGCACCTGATGAAGACCACCAGCATCCAATATAAACTATAAGAGATACGGTAATGGCTTCAAAGTAAAAGTTATTCAGCATGACGGGCCGCTTCTGCTGGCAAATGGTCACGAGGGTCTGGAGTAGGTACTTGATGTAGACCACCAGCATCTCATATAAACTATAAGAGATACGGCAATGGCTTCATAGACAAAGTTGTTCACCATGACGGGCCGCTTCTGCTGACACATGGTCATCGAGGATCTGGAGCACCTGATGAAGACCACCAGCATCCCAGTTGTTCACCATGACGGGCCGCTTCTGCTGGCACATGGTCATCGAGGATCTGGAGTACCTGATGAAGACCACCAGCATCCCATCTAAACTATAAGAGATACGGCCATGGCTTCAAAGTAACAGTTATTCAGCATGACGGGCCGCTTCTGCTCGCACATTTACCTCTGCTGGATCGGAGTAATGGACTTTTTACTACGGGCAAAGATCCAATTTCTACGGGAAAACAGGTAAGTAGCAGCGGGTGAAACCGCTGGGCGGGCTGCTAGTTAGACATAAAATGCATCGTCTTTCTATATCAAGTTGTCGAAGCATGCTGTGCTGTGCGTTGTTAGTTCCCAGTATTTGTGAATTTTAATAGGTATTTGTTCAAATAAATTAGAAACTTAAATCAGCCCTCCATAATGAAAAGTTTTTTTTATGTATTTCAACCTACGTTCCTTGGCGAAAGTTGTTCCTTATCTATCACCATCCGGTTCTGAGTTTTTGCTAGCATTCACTTGTAAAATTTCATCCTATAATATCGTCTCCATTCCGCCGTGGGTAAAAAGTACCGGCTTTTGAAATAAATGGTTATCACTTGCATTTCATAACAAAAACTCCATCGCGCATAGCAAATTGCACATGCAATATTCATTTGTTTTCACCAAGATACCTCTATCAGTCGTACTCGCACTTGTCATGATTAATGTTGAATGATGTTTGAGTTTGAAGAGAAGAATGTTTTGTTCATTAAAATTAACTGGGTTATTTCCAGAAGATTTAGGAGGGAATTCACGTGGAATTTCCAATCCATTTTGCAGTTCAGAATGTTCAGATGTCTACATACATACATAAGTCATAACATATATACCTATCACGCTTGCGGAGCGTAAACGGCTGTAAAAACGGCCATTTACACTAGGTCTGGCAAAAGTTTGAGAGTCGTTTAAAAGACTGTGTATTACCACAGCGACAGGTTGTCAGCCTGTCGTCTAAAATTGCAATACACATCAACTCTGAAATCCCATTGTCGCTTCTTACGACCGACACCCACGGTTGCCCACGGGAAAGCAATGGGGTAATGCTACTCTAAGTCGGCACCACACTGCATGGCAACCAGTAGGTAGAGTCACATGCAAAGAGTAGCTAGACGTGAGACGTGAGACGTAAGATGACATCTGTCAGACAAGTGTCTGAAATCTGTTATCGCTGCGAAGCGCGACTCACGTATTGGCTCTTCTATTTCATACATTTTCATATGGAATGTTTAGTTTTCGTATAAAATGGGCGCGCGGTGCTGGCAACACTGCTCTGTCATTGTCACGTCCTCTGCCGTCGCCCGCATCGTTGATGCGAATTTTAATTATAAATGGTGTAATTTAGTGTGCTTTCGGTTTTCTCGTGTGGTTTTCCCTGTTCGGTGGGGAAGTGAACCAAGTGATTTTGGTTCCGGCGCTTTGATTGAGAGTCACGCGACCGCCGGCAAAATATAACCTCACTTTTCGTTGGCTCGCGTCGTGGCTGCCGATAGCTACGTATTTTAATTATAAATGATTGGAGGCCAACGGGGCCGATTTCTCATTCGGAGAGAAATCTTTTAGTTATTTTGTGTTAAAAAACATTATGTGATGTCGAACTGTGAACTATAGTGCAAATTGGAGGAAAGGAGTTCGAGAACGAGCGGATGTTCCGGTGCCGTGAGTTTAGGTTATTCCCTATTCCTGTGCTCCTCAAATATCCTGAATACCTGATTCCTGTCATACTTAAACTCACAAAGAAACGGCGTCATCGTTCGCTCGGTAAGCAATTCGTTGCTGGGCCCTGTTTAAGTAGATTTTGGAAACAAGAATTTCTCGGCCGGAAACTTTCCGGAACAAAATTCTCTCATTAAATTTATTTTATTTAGCTATAGTAAAGAGCACTACGAATCGTAGTCAAATGTTGTTCCGAGGCTGATCGACCATTTAGTTTTAGATTTTGAGGTAACTTTAATTTGCTTCCACTGCGCTAAGATCAGCTTCGGAATCAAACATTTTTTGGTAGCAGAGCGTGGTTGCTTTATTGCAACATAGTTAGCCGTAATTTAGTATTAAGCGTGTTTTTTATATTACCCACATATTTTATTAATTTTGGAAAATATTGTTTCGGTTTTTTTGTGACTGTATTGTTTGCCTAGTGAACGGTATCTTATCGGTAAGGTCTAGGCCAGTCAACTAACATTTATTTTGTGGTATTTGTTTATTGGTTTTTCGTTTTTATTAAGTCGAGTGTGTAAAAGTTGGTACCATGGCTCCCTCGATCGCCAGGTATAAGGCTGCTATAAAGACAGAATTAAGGTGGTTTACTACCACAGCGGCAATGATCGGCCGCGAGGACCGGGAGGACGCGCTCTTGAAAAGTGCACTACAGGCAGATGAACGGGTTCGGGTTGTGTCGGAACACCTCACAGAGTGCCTCATGCTCCTTGAGGAAGCTCCTAACCCTGAAGATAAGGAGCTGGTTGAGGGCGATGTAAGCCCGTGCTTGGAGCTGGCACAGGACATTGCGCAGGCAGCTGCGGACATATCTAGGCGACGTGACGGAAAGGAAAAGCCATTCCGTGGTAAAGTGGGACAAGGATTACAGGTGCCTCTTCCGCCTGTTACGGTTCCAGTCTTTGCAGGCGATTACGCCGACTGGCCGGCGTTTGAGGACCTGTATAGCAGTGTGGTCCACACACGGACGGACATAACGCCGGCGTACAAGATGGCTCAGCTGATGTCCAGGCTACATGGAGAGCCTCATGAATTGCTGACGCATTTGGCTGTCTCGGATAGCAATTATGAGGTGGCGTGGAAGATCCTTACCGACCGGTATCGAAACAAGCGCCTGATTGTAGACAGGCTGTTAGACCAGTGGCTGTCAATACCAACCATAACGCGAGGTACGGACCTCCGCGAGAAAATCTTCCACCCAGTCAGTGTCGCGGTCAGCGCACTAGAGCGACAGGGTTTGCCAGTGGCGGGCTACGGTTATATCTTGGTCCACACAGTGCTTCGCCGCCTGCCGAGCGAAATGGTCGCTCGATTCGAGCAGCTCCATGGGTCCCCTCGCCACCCGGAACGGCCGGGTGCACCGGCGCGAGGAGGCAACAGTAGGCAACCCAGGCGGTACAACACCGCATTGGAATCAGGGTGTGCCTACTGCAGGGAGACATGCCACGGGGTGACAGCGTGTCAGGAGTTTGCTGCGCAGCGTGTTCAGAGGAGACGGGGTGTGGCACAGCAGAGGCGTTGGTGTTTTCGGTGCCTGGGGCCGCATCAGGTGCGAGTGCCCTTCAAGCACCAACTGTAGGTACTGCCAGGGTGCACACCATCCGCTGCTCTGCATGAATCGCTCCGGAGGCGCCGGGGCAGCGCTGGATCGGATCAGCGAAGGAGCCTGCCCACCAAGGGAGGGAGCAACGCTCCCACCTCCAAGGAGGAGCCCACCTCCGCATCGGTCACAGGGACAGCCAGGGGACGTCAACAGACGGAGCCCACCCAAGGACGTGGGGACGATCCCCACCACGGCAGCAGGTGCCGGATTGGGGAAGAACGGCACAGGAACATGGCCAAAGACACCCATCCCAGGTACGGGATCAAACGGGCGGGTGTCAGGGGAGCACTAGGCAGCCACCAGGGTACATGCAGTATTCTGCGGGCTTGAGCCACCTGGTTGGGTCTCAAGACCCACGCATGCCTCCGCCTATGCCTGAGTACCCGCGGCTACAGGCGCAACCTCGGTACGGACGTTTGCCGTCGGGGTACTATAGAACTCCAGCCATGGCCTTTATGGGCAGACCTCCTACCAGCAGGAGTGGGACCCATACACAGGTTTGGGTAGCGAGGATACCCCGCGGGACGCGGCCTCACCGCGTTTAGATTCCCGCTAGGTAATCGCCGCCTACTCATCAGCTTCGGCTCCCCGTCCAATCACGGTACTTTGCCAACGGCTAAGATTTGGATATGGGGATACAGTGGCCGGACCATTCAAGTAAGAGCCCTACTGGATACAGGGGCTCAGGGATGTATTGTATCGAGTAAGCTGGTGAGTAGGCTAGGCCTAAATGTACAGCCAAGTGCGGATGAAGCTGTAGGCATCGGGGGCCTAAATGTGCCTGACATTCGGGGTCAGACGAACTTTGAGTTCGCATTAGGTAGCACATGTACAGGGGTCGGCTATCAAGTCTCAGCCGTGGTGCTGGATGAAGTGGTTGGGAAACTCCCTCAGGTTAGGTTACCACCAACGGTACGAGGGTTAACCACAGGGTTGGAGTTGGCTGATCCTGATTTTGATACTCCTGGTACGGTGGACGTACTTCTCGGGTCAGACGTCCTCGGAGATTATGGTGCGGTAGGAAGAAGGTACTCCAGGAAACTGGTTTGGTGGCCGTAGATACCACAGGGGTATGTTGTTTTCGGCCCAGTTTGGAGACCTCAGGACCTACCAGAAGGGATCCGGTCCTCAATGGTAGTGTGCTGTCAGAGGTGCTGCAGAGGTTTTGGGAGTCTGAAGAGCCGCCCACGGCGGACAGACGGAAGCCAGAGGATGACGAGTGCGAGTTGTTCTATCAATACAACACTGCGAGATGCCCGTCAGGCAGATTCGTGACCAGGCTACCTTTTCTCCCAAACCGCCCCGCTTTAGGTAGTTCGCGACAGCTCGCGGAACGGAGACTACTCGGAATGGAGCGGAAGATGAGGCGAGACCCAGCACTTCGGCAGAAGTATATAGAATTCATGCGGGAATATATTCAATTGGGCCACATGTCGGTGTCCAGCCTGGATTGGAGGTGTGTCGAGCATTATTACATTCCACACCTGGCTGTCTTGAAGTCACCTGAGGCGAAAATACGGGTGGTGTTTGACGGTTCTGCTCCTACCTCGAATGGTGTGTCTGTGAACCAATGTTTGCACGCGGGTCCTAAATTGAACCGGGACATTGTGGACATTCTCACAGACTTTCGGTTACACCAGGTAGCGTTCGTCGCAGACGTCAAAATGATGTTTCGCCAAACCATGATACATCCGGATGACCGTCGGTATCAGCTGATTTTGTGGCGTGAGAGCCCAGATGAGCCGATGGTCACATACGAACTTAACACGGTGACGTATGGACTTAAGCCAAGTCCGTATTTGGCAGTACGTACGCTGCGAGTTGGCCGCACAGGAAAGGGTAAGATATCCTCGAGCCGCAGCAGTACTGGATCGCGACGTCTACGTGGACGATATCTGCACGGGTGCTGATAGCGTGGAGCAGGCGCTAATTCTACGAGACGAGCTGATCGCGATCATGGGTTCAGGAGGTTACGAGTTGCGGAAATGGTTGTCCAGTTGCCCAGAGCTCCTGGCTGGTTTGCCAGGCGAGTTCCATCAGGACCCGCACCTCTTTGAGAACCCGGACAATCCAAATACGTTGGGCATCCTCGGGGTGCAATATAGGCCAACGCATGACGTATTCACGTACAAGATCCAGCCCGACCTTTTGGAGAAAACTTGGACTAAGCGGTCGGTACTGTCGACAATCGCTAGAACGTTCGATCCTAGCGGATGGATCGCCCCGGTTACGTTCATGGCGAAGTGCTTTTTACAAAGGTTGTGGCTAGCCAACTTAGGATGGGACGACCAACTCTCCGGAGAGTTGTTGAAGGATTGGCTCAAGTTTGTGACCACCTTACCAGGGATTGTGCACATCGCGATACCCCGCAAGTTAGTCCCATCGGTGGGATGTAAGGCTACCCTACATGGGTTTTGTGACGCCTCGGAGCGAGGGTACGCGGCAGCTGTATACCTTCGGACAGCAAGTTCAACGGGAACTGTGCACGTGCGTCTGGTTATGGCCAAAAGTAAGGTGGCACCAGTCAGAACTAGATGGACCATCCCCAAATTGGAATTGGCAGGGCAGCTCTTCTAGCGCGCTTGCTAAATCATGTAACCTGCAATCTGCGTGGTACCATCAACTTGGATGAAACGGTGTACGCGTGGACTGACAGTCGGATAGTTCTGTGCTGGTTGCAGACGTCGGTACATACACTTGAGGTTTTCGTGGCAAATCGGGTGTCACAGATTACGGGGTCGGAAACTCCGTTAGTGTGGAGGCACGTACCGGGAGAATGGAACCCAGCGGACTGCGCTTCGCGCGGGTGCAGGGCACCTGATTTGGTGAGTCACCCACTGTGGTGGGGACCTCAATGGCTGACTGAGTCGCCGCAGGAATGGCCATTCAACGAGTGCAGGGCGCCGCTTGGGCCACCTGATCGAGGTTTGCGAGTGAACGTGGGGCAACTCGTACCGAAGCCTAACCCAGCTTTCTTGCTGGAACGGTATAGCTCCCTCGACAAACTTCTTGGGGTGACAGGTTGGATCAAGCGGTTCGTGAACAACTGCAGGAAGCCTCAAGCAGAACGGAACTTTACACCTGTCCTCTCGCCTGCGGAGCGGAATGCGGCTCTATGCTCATTGGTTAGAGTCGTCCAGGCGGAACATTTTGAAGAGGAGGTCAGGCTGCTCAGGGATGGACGTGGAAAGCTGAAGGGAGGAATTGTGCGCCTCAACCCATTCCTGGATGAGCAAGGTATGCTCAGGGTTGGAGGCAGACTTCGGAACGCTAGCCTGCCCTTTTCGGCTCGGCATCCACTGTTACTTCCAAAAAGGGGACCCTTAGTTGAGCTCTTAGTCAGGGATCGTCATGAGAAAAACTCGCACGCGGGCTGTAATGCGCTATTGGCCATCCTACAGCGCGAGTTCTGGATCTTATCGGGACGACGAACGGTACGTAGCGTTGTGTTTAGGTGCTTGCCTTGTTACCGCTTGAAGGCAGCCACAATGCAGCCACAGATGGGAGATCTCCACCGGACCGGGTGACGGAGGCCTGGACGTTTGCAGGTGTGGGAACGGATTTTGCAGGCCCTTTCATGGTAAAGGCATCACGCCTACGGAACGCAAAGTCTATCAAGGCGTACTTGTGCGTGTTCGTGTGCCTAGCCACCAAGGCCGTCCACTTGGAGCTCGTGGCCGACCTATCTACGGAGGCCTTTTGGCAGCGCTGGAGAGATTTACGTCGCGACGAGGGCGACCAGCGCTGATCAGGTCGGATTGTGGTACCAACTTTAAGGGTGCTGATCGGTGTATGAAGGAAATTGTAACGTTCTTAAGGGAGAACGAAGAAGCCATCAGCACGGGCCTCTCCCGTCAGGGCATTACCTGGGTGTTCGATCCACCAGCGTGCCCTCACTGGGGTGGTATTTTTGAAGCGGTTGTAAAGTCCGCTAAGACGCATTTGTTGCGCGTTGTAGGGTTAACAATTTTGACTTTCGAGGAGCTGGCGACCGTGTCTTGTAAAATTGAGGCTGTACTCAATTCGCGTCCTTTGTGTCCGCTCAGCTCAGACCCAAATGATTTAGAGGCCCTGACGCCAGGGCATTTCTTAATTGGCCGCCCACTTAACGCCTTGCCGGAATATCCCTATACGGAGGTGAATAGCAATCGTTTGTCGCGTTATCAGTTGTTGCAGCAAATGACTCAAAACTTTTGGAAGCGTTGGTCGCTTGAGTACTTGCACATTCTGCAGCAACGCCTTAAGTGGACGGACAGGACTGAACCCCTGCATTGGGGATCTCGTTCTGGTTAAGGATGCCAACCTACCGCCACTGCGTTGGCGCCGGGGCGCATTCTCAACCTGTTTCCGGGTAGTGATGGCACTCCTCGAGTTGCAGAAGTTCAGGTGGGGATTCAGTCCTTAAGCGAGCAGTAGCTACATTATCACGCCTGCCATGATAGAGCGGACCGATGGGTCGGTCCGGGGCGGGTGAATGTTTAGTTTTCGTATAAAATGGGCGCGCGGTGCTGGCAACACTGCTCTGTCATTGTCACGTCCTCTGCCGTCGCCCGCATCGTTGATGCGAATTTTAATTATAAATGGTGTAATTTAGTGTGCTTTCGGTTTTCTCGTGTGGTTTTCCTGTTCGGTGGGAAGTGAACCAAGTGATTTTGGTTCCGGCGCTTTGATTGAGAGTCACGCGACCGCCGGCAAAATATAACCTCACTTTTCGTTGGCTCGCGTCGTGGCTGCCGATAGCTACGTATTTTAATTATAAATGATTGGAGGCCAACGGGGCCGATTTCTCATTCGGAGAGAAATCTTTTAGTTATTTTGTGTTAAAAAACATTATGTGATGTCGAACTGTGAACTATAGTGCAAATTGGAGGAAAGGAGTTCGAGAACGAGCGGATGTTCCGGTGCCGTGAGTTTAGGTTATTCCCTATTCCTGTGCTCCTCAAATATCCTGAATACCTGATTCCTGTCATACTTAAACTCACAAAGAAACGGCGTCATCGTTCGCTCGGTAAGCAATTCGTTGCTGGGCCCTGTTTAAGTAGATTTTGGAAACAAGAATTTCTCGGCCGGAAACTTTCCGGAACAAAATTCTCTCATTAAATTTATTTTATTTAGCTATAGTAAAGAGCACTACGAATCGTAGTCAAATGTTGTTCCGAGGCTGATCGACCATTTAGTTTTAGATTTTAAGGTAACTTTAATTTGCTTCCACTGCGCTAAGATCAGCTTCGGAATCAAACATGGAAATTGCTTCAAACGTCCCGTCTTATGTGAGGATCTAGGGTCTAAGGTCACAGGACATTGCATCATCATCAATAAAGTGTTTTTTCTATAGTTTTTTCTTTGCTGTTTGTTTTTGACTGTCTAGACAGAGGCAGCAAAGGTGACCCAATGGCGTTCCACAAAACTGTTGTCCTTGAATCGGCATGAGAACTACTTATCATACAATTTGGCAGCGGATGTGACTTACCATTGCGACTTCCGGGTTCGATTCCCGGTCGGGCTCACAAGAATCAAGAATCAAGAATGAAGATAGTTTATTTGTATGAACATGGTTCTCACATCTACCTACACAAAATATAGAGCTTACAGAAGGATTACTCAACCCTATTTAGGATTTTTGCGATTGTCACTTGTTACATAGCCATGATGACTAAGGTCCCGTTCACACATGCGACTTTTACGTCGTGCGACGGTCGGAAATCCCTTTCACTCTCGTCGGATAGAGAGGGAAGTCCGATTGTCGGCATTGTCGCACGGCTAGAGAACAATAGCGCATGACAAAAAGTCGCATGTGTAAACGGGCACTAATAGTAGTAGGTACAGTACAGTAGTAAGCGGTGAAAAATTACATGACACCAGGGTTCATCGGTTCACTAGACTACTCGTTGTCCCACACGAAAATAGAACAAATACTCTTACAAATGAGGAGATTATTATGTGAGGACCAAAATACTTAGATAGTTGTACAACAAGAGAGCAAAGTTTATTTTTGCTACAAGTACCTACTATTTTGAATCCCGAGGAAGAGAAGGATACTAAAACTAAAACACGAGCGTAGCGAGTGGTTCAAGTAGTATCCTGAGCTCAGTGAGGGATTCAAAAGCTCTATAGTTGTGAATAGAAGGAATGAATTTGCTCTCGTGTGGTAGGACATATAATTTTTCACTGTTAACGTTTATGGCACAGCTGGTTCGTTATTTGAATGAATATCTTTTTAATAATTATCCACTGAGAAATCTTTAATAGTTGAACGGTTAACCACAAAACATCAGTCGAAACAATCCCTGGTTTGAATGAAACGGCGATTGGAATGTCAACTTTTTTCACCGAACGACAAAAACAAGCAAATGCGAATAATTTATTCAGCCAATTTTCTGAGTAATTCGCAATACATGAATTATAAATGAATTCAGTTAACATACAAATACTCATATCATTCAAACTCACACACACAAATCACGTCTACAACTTTAGCGGGGAAGGCACAGCGTTAAAGGCCATTAAATATACGACAGGTTGTCAGTTTCTCGCCTAAAAATATTTTACACATGAAACCCTTGGGTCTTTTAGTTGGGAGATGCTATTCTAAGCCGGCATCACATGGCATATTCTGTGCCGGCATCACACTGCATTCCTATTCATCAAATACTCACCATCCTGAAGTAATCTTGAGAGTATGCGAGTCTTGTGAAGAAAGCAAAAAATGTGATTAACGTTCCTTTGGCGGCCATTTTTAAAATCTGTCACTTCACTGTGTTTAATGAGCAGAACACTTTCTTTTTGAGACAGTTTTTTATTGTCTTTCATATCATTTCACTTACATTATAATAACATTTTGCTAAGTTCTCTATTCATTGAACATGTTATTTTTTTAATGAAATGTTTTAAGTTTGGTGAAGATGTTTGTGGTTTCGAATAAAACAGTTTTGGCGGCAACTTTGACAGACACTTTTGAATGAAACTTTTGGTTTTTCGTTCACTAGAGAGCAAAGAGGGTTGTTTGCATTTTATGAAAATGCGCTGTCCGATTTTTTTACACTTATTTTGTTCACGCAACAGTTTTAAATAACAACCTAGTCCATATCTCACAGATCGTCAGAAATTCCCCCTTTTTAGCACTTCAGAAGTACCAAAACTTTTTCCACTGATTTTTCGATGTTTTTCAAATGCAGAACGCCGTGGTTTTTTTAGAAAACTGTCTCGCGGCCTTTCTTGTCGTCGACTGGGGAATATTTCCGTTGCTTTTGTTTTCTACACGGTTTGGTGGACACGAGGGGTCCACATGAGAACGGCACGAGCCAAGATGGCGGGGCGTCTTCGGATCGGTCTTTGGATATCTTGAATTTTGTTACACCAGGGGCCGAAGTCTGCTAAATAAAAATCGTTTCTGCTGCTGGATGGTTTTGGTAGTTTCGTATTCTGCTAACAGTTTTTAGTAGAAAATCACAGTGGCAATGGAAAATCAGTCGAGTGTCGCTGGCATTACCTACCTACAATGGCTAAAATTTTGCAGAATTGATTGGGCCCCAGTGTAGTCGAGACAGCAGAGTCTATTAATAACTTTGCAGAATTCACTAGAGTTTGGAAAGAACAGCATAAGCAAGAATGAAGACTTGCTATTGCAGGTAAACTTTACGGCTTCTTAAAAAACGAGTTAGTTAAACATCTCATCTCGCAGATATTCCGATAGGTAGAGCAGAAACTGTCGTAAAAGTTGACAGCTATGAAAATCCTATCCTACTAATATTATAAAGGCGGATGTTTGTGTGTGTGTGTTTTTTACGACATCACGCTAAAACGGCTGGCTAGATTGACATGAAATTTTGCACAAATATAGAAGAGTATCTAGAATAACACATAGGCTACTTTTTACCACGGGAAAATGTCTTATTCCTACGGGATCACGCATATTTCAATTTTTTTTTTGCAAAGGTGGCGTGACTGAGCCGATTCGCGTTTTAAACGTTTTCGCCAAAAACTAACAGCGACATCTCTTGGCGAGTAATGCTTTCTTTCCGCGGAATAATAGGTTGCAGTGGGTGAAACCGCTGACGGGCAGCTAGTAATATAATATTTACTATATGGCGAAAAATATCAAACTAAGTACCAACTACAGAATGAAGTTAGTATGTATCTATTACAAACAAAGTATCAAAATCTTACTCTACAATCTCATGTGCGTACGCGCAAGTCGCGTCGCGCCATCGCGTGCGTTACTGCAACATACCGGGCAAAGACTGGCAGAGGGTCCACACAGGATTAATAGGTAGGTATATGCCTAACATTGCAGGTACAGTCCAGCATAAAAGAGTAGACATAAAATGAGGGCTCTACTTTGTATGAAATTGCAAAATTAAATGGCAACATTGACTATTAAATGGCAACAATTTAGTATGATAAACTTTTATGTCCATTTTATTTAATGTCAAGACTTTTTTGCCAGACTGTAGAATGATAAACTTTTATGTCCATTTTGTTTAATGTCAAGACTTTTTTGCCAGACTGTACCTATATCAACAGAGCTCAAAATCTTACTACCACAGCTAAATTGAAGGCGAAGAGGAGAACAACTTGGATTCTTGGAAAACTTGCAAATTAATTGGTGGTTATTATGTCTCGGATCTTAACTTATTTCAACTTCTACCTGCTAGTAGGTGGTACTATTATTCCGTAAATAGAACTAACCTACCTATTAAGTATCTACCTACCTACCTTAACCTAAGATGTTCTACGTTGTTTAATCTGTGGTATTAATTTAAGTTATCTTAAAAGAGAGCATCTAACTAGACTGTTGTAAGTAGTTTAACATTCTGAATTCTTTGACTTAATTTTTATGTTAATTTTGAGGTTATCTTGCATCATATCTTACGATATCGTGTGAGAATTTCATACGCATGAGATAATTTTCGGACACTTGCAATAGCCATTTAATTTTATAGATTTGAACCCCGGGTTTTAGCTGCTAGCGGCGAAATTAAGCAGGAGTGTTTTGTTGGCATGGCTCCACATTCCGGGATTTAAAAAACTGTAAAGCTGCTATTCCGAACACTGCAGCCAACAGCCGACAGCCGACAGCATATGCTGCAACGGCTGCAGCTATTGGCAGTTGCAGCACATGCTGTTGGCAGTTGCAGCACATGCGATTCCGAAGGCACCGGCCGACAGCCGACAGCCGACAGCACATGCCGTGACTGCCGATAGTTGCAAGTAGACTCAGGTAGATATTATAGGTACCTACAGGTAATAGGTACCTACATACATACATAAATCACGCCTTAAACCCTTGCGGGGTAGGCAGGGCTTTAACGGCCGTAAAAATACGTTCGTTATTGCAACGTCTAACAAATTATTTGAGGGCCGTTTTACCTATTGTCGTGTATCACTATAGTGACAGGTTGTCAGCTTGTCGCCTAAAATTGCAATACACATTTTACCTTCGAGAGCCATAGTCGCTGCTTACGACACCCACAGGAAAAAACGGGGTGATGTTATTCTAAGCTAGCATTACACGGCAGAGTAGCAGGTAGGTACATAGGTAGCTATAATAGGTACCTACAGGTAACTCACGCACGAACTGTAAGTACTTAGTTGGTACAATTCAGTGTACCGCAACCTTTGAAATTACCGCTGTGTGGTTTCGTTTTTTAATAATTAGGTATGATAGTTAATTACTTCATAATTATTTCTGAACCACACATTTTACGTTTTATAGCAAAATAACAAAAATAGATACGTGCGTATCGCACTGCCGTTGCAGCAATACTGATCTGCAGTCACGGCAGTTGCGGCATATGCTGCAGCGGCCGACAGCATGTGCTGCCGGCTGCAGCCTTCGGATAGCGTTCCATAGAACTCCATACAAACCAGTAGTGCTGCAACGGCTGCAACTGCCGTTGCAGCATATGCTGTTGGCTGTCGGCTGTTGGCTGCAGTGTTCGGAATACCACCTTAAGGTATTCATCATCTGCCTGTCCTTATCTCAAATCATTTGGGTTCGGCACAACACGTTTTGTGACAGCATAAAATCATGTTGAAAAAAGATTTGGTAATGTTTCATGACCGGCCACCTGTCTGGCGTCAACCCTCTTTGGGAACGCTATTGTAGTTGGTATCACCGCCACCCTGCGGTTGATTATATCGGGTGAAATTTTACTAGTGACCGATAGCGAAAACTCAGAACCGGCTGGTGATATGGAACAACTTTTCCCAATAGACCAGTACGGCTAGCTTTTCGAGTTTCAAAAATATTAAAGTCGATGATTTTCTGCTCATAGTTTCTGGACCATTCATTGATCCCAATTTATTAATTTGTGCCATTTTAGGTGTGAGGAAACATACTTTCGTTATCAGTGGAAAAGCGACTCAAACGAGGTTTTTACACGGTGCTAACTGTCACAGAGACAATACTGGTAAACTTTCTAATATTTTTCTGTAGGTACCTATATACTTAAAAAATAATTTAATTAATGAGCTGCCATACATGGAATCGAAAATTTGCGGGAGGGTAAAAAATGGCACAAAAATAAATATGTGCTTTATAGACACAAATTGCACAATCGTACAAAAAATAAGCGACTTTAGAATTTTTGTAAGTTACACCCTCAAATAATGCCAGCCGTACCGGACTACAAGGGACATAGGTCGAAATATGAAAAATATTTTTCGACTTCCCATACCTAGTATCTAACTCAAATTAGCTATCTGATCGGCAACTTTGTACAATACAATACAATACAATACAAATATGATTTATTGTACAAGAAAAAAAAAATACAATGTTACATAAATGAAAAGACAAATTACAACACAGGCGGCCTTTTTGCTAGGATAGCAATTTCTTCCAGGCAACCTTTGGGTAGGATTATGCGAAGATAGAAAGTGGTATAGTGCACAAAACATATTTTACATTAAGTATACTTACATAAAATACAAATTACCTACATACTACAATAAAGCAAGATAAAATATACTAATATATATAAAATATAATAAACTAATACATATTTACTATGAACTAATAGGAAAAATTCAGCTTTTTGACAGAAAATGTTTCTTAATCTCCCGATTAAACACCTCTAAGGATGCCGCTCGCCTGATGCTCTCTGGCAAGGAATTCCATAGTTTTATGGCACTGGTACCTATGGCAGGTCCAAATTTTTTTTTCGTATTTCGTCCTATGTTCCTCGGGGAAAGTTGTTCCTTGTCACCAGCCGGTTCTGAGTTTCGCTATCGGTCACTAGTAAAATTTCACCCCTTTAAGGTAGTCGACAGATATTCAGTAATTTAGCAAAAACTGCATAGGTTTCTCTGTGGCCTACCTCCGACCCTGGGGGGCTATTCTAATCTCACACAAAGGGAGGCATTCGGAGCGTGAACTGGAGTCACGTTACTCATTGTGCTGTCCTTACGGTAGCAGGATTCAAGTTACATACATACATACATACATAAATCACGCCTTATACGGCCGTAAAGATACGGTCGCTATCGCCACGTCTGACAAATCTTTAAGGGCCGTTTTAGCTATTGTCGTGTATCGCTATAGTGACAGGTTGTCAGCCAGGCGCCTAAAATTGCAATACACATGAAAACCTCGAGTCCTTTAGTCGCCTCTTACGACACCCACAGGAAAGAAATGGGATGATGCTATTCTAAGCCGGCATCAAACGGCAAGTATTCAAGATGGCCGCCAATTTGGCGGCAAACGAGAATTTAAATAGCATTTTGTTAGTGGTGGCTATTATTGTAATGTTGCACACATAAGTAATGTACGTACACCTGTATTGGAAAAAAAATGCAAGTTTTCCTAAATTGTATAGGTACCTAACACTGGAAGTGTTTTAAAATTTGGGTATTCAATTATGTTGCCATTTTTGGTCCCTTTCTTCTATGAATCAGGTTATATCTCTGTGCCAACTAGGTTAACCTCACGGCATGTAACAGTTGATTTTTTGTGAATATGCAAGTTTTTTTTCCTTCTTTGGATGCGTAGTCACGTAGTTATTAAGTTAATACCCAAATTTCAAAATACTTGTGTTAGGTATACAATTTAGGAAAACTTGCAAGATTTTTTTTGTGAAAATTGTGCCTAGTCACGTTACTTATTGTGCGGCCCTTACGGTAGCAGGATCCAAGATGGCGGCCAATATGGCGGCAGACAAGATTTCAAATAGCATTTTGTTAGTGGTGGCTAATTGTTGTGACGGCCGATGTGGCGCAGTGGTTGGTATGACTGCCTGCAACGCAAAGGTTCAGGGTACAGTTCCCGGTGGGGTCACTCACAACTCACTTTATCATTTTGTAAGTTTTTTTTTCCCATTCTGGTTAGAACCACCTGATTGTCCGAAAATCAAGATGGTTCCGTGTTTCGGATGGGCCGTCGTCGGTCCCGGTTGCTGTCTATGATCATTTAGACGGCGGTCGTTACACAACCATGTCAGAGATCTACTTGCAGTAGGCGGTTGAAAAACTCTGACACCAGGCAGGGTTCATCGGATCGTTGCGTTGGACGACTTGGTGTCCCAATCGAAGAAAATTGTTGTGACGTTGCACACATACGATGTACCTACACCTAGTTTTGGATGCGTCAAAATTAACTATGTTGCATGCCGTGAGGTTCACCTAGTTGGCACAGAGGCAGTGCCTTGTTGGCATAAAGGTATAACCTGATACATAGAAGAAAGAGACCCGAAATGGCAACATATTTGTTTGCGTCTTTTTCATATTACATTTGAGCAAGATGTCAAATTGTCAACATTTCCGTTTCGAGTCCCTTTTTCTATGAATCAGGTATTATCAGGAATTTACGGATTATTTCGATGTATGGAATATACAGGGTGTAAGGGACGGTGTAACGAAAACTTTGCAAGCATGATCAACCAGGAAACTGAACAATTTCTACTACTGATGCTCAGTGGCGTAGCGTAGTGGGGGCAGGGGGGGCGGCCCGCCCCGGGCGGCACTTATTAGGGGGCGGCAAAATTTAAGAATAAATTATAAAAATATATCGGAAATATTTGAACCATTTAATATTCTTATCGCAACTGCTTATTCGAACAGACTGAAAGGAGAACGTCCCGCACACGGGCCCGATGTGTAACGCCCTGAAAAATCGGACTCGCTTCGCTCGCAATACGTTTTGCGTTGGTGTTCCACCCCTCGCTCTCCCTCAGGGTTGCTTAGACCATACCAGTTTTACCGTGAAAAGTCGGGCTCGCTTCGCTCGCAATACGATTTGAATTTCGGTATTCTACTTGCTCTCCCTCAGTATTGCTTCTACTATAGCAATTTTTACGCCCGTCCGTATTATCATCATTCCGTCGATATGTATAGTATACAATAAATTCAAATACCTAAGTAAGGGGGCGGCAAAATTGTCTTCCGCCCCGGGCAGCCGACACTCACGCTACGCCACTGCTGATGCTATGTGGGTAAAGTTGTTGTTAGTGTTGTTAAAGTCAGTCAGCTGATCTAGAATTTTGTGGCAGGTCAACTAATGCCCACACAAAAAGTTGTTTAGTTTTATGGAAAGTTTTCGGTACACTGTTCCTTACACCATACCCAGAAGGTAGTGTTGATTCTAGCGTCCGCATTCCTTAGTCAATAAAAAAGTATTTCTGTCACGTTCTCTTATTAGAAAAAGAAAATTAGATAGGTCTTGAAAGGAACCAAAAATATAATAATACCATAGTATATCGATATTAAAAATATAGGTTTATTCTTAGAGTCTACGTGTATAAATTTAATAATACAGTAATGGTACTACAATCTAAATAATATACTTACATACTTATCAATAATCGTATAGTCTTGTGATGATCCTAACTATTTAAAATTCTTGTTTACGTAATATATACAATGGTCTTTAGTCTAAATTAAATAATGAGCTAAGTTATAGGGATGACACCTACACTACACTATTATAAAAAATATACAAATTAAATAAATAATTTGTCACAATTTAATCGATGATTTAATTCTGGCGGGATGTTTTCTCGGCTGTCTTTCATTTTCTAAAATGACCAAATGAAAACGAAACAAAAAAACATACAATCTCTCGTTTTGGTCTGCAAGTCTTGATATTAGTAAAAAAAAGTGTTTTGTAGAAAATCTCCCGGCAGAATCGCGGTCAAGTAACTGGTGAAGTACAAAACTGAAGGCCTATTCAAATCATAGTCTAATAAACAAGGTCTTACATTCCCAGAGAAACACAAGCCTACGTCACTAGTATTGCCACTTTATTTCAATAAAATACGTTATGGGGTAAATTCAATCTCAGAAAAATGAGTTAAAATATTTCTGAATAATTTTATAATTTAGATTTACGTGTGTATTAACTTGAACTTTACAACAACACTTAAATTGTATTTATTAGTTAACAGTATCTTAAATGATATACAAAAATAATCATAACAGTGGGTAATTTTGGCAACCCACAAACATGATGACGTAGGCTTGTGTTAGTGACGTGGTTCACGAGTCTCGGAATGGAATACCAGGCGGAGTATCTTATTATACCATGATTCAAATCACGGTGGTATGCGAGTAGGTACACGCTATTCTCTCTCTCTCTCTTCGTGTGGGACACCGAGTCGTTCAACGACCCATTCTGATTATTATTTTGTTGAATACCGCGTTTCTATGTACCCAGCAGGTACCGCCGTAAATTTCAATATGCCTTGCCTTTATTATTGTGAGCATCCGCAAAAACTCTAAACGTACAAACTGTAAATAAGAATATGTTGAATAGTATGTCCATCATAGAGTGTTTTGTGCATTGGCGCGCATCTAATGTATTCGGGAGGGGAAACCGCGCCTTGGTAGACACTTCGAGATCCAGCGCAGTGATAATGATAAAATGATCGAGATCTAACAACGCCATCTAGTGGTGTTAAGTGGAAGTTTTAAGAACCTACTGTAGATGGCGCCGGTTGTATTAAAGTGTTGCATACGTAAATCACGCCTATATGTCTTGCTGGGTAGGCAGAGGGTAAACGGCTGTTAAAACGGCCATTTACACAAACCCTGACAAGTTGAGAGTTATTCAGAAGAATGTGTATCACCATAGTGACAGGTTGTCAGTAAAATTGCAACAGTTTTATGAAGGATATTATTTTATGCATGAGCATCACGAAAATAAAATAAAATTCTAATCAGTGGTGAATAATTTAAATATCACAAAAGAACCACTAGGCAGTTTTATAGTTTTGCGATTATGAAATAGAGCTTCGCGTGACGAGTTGTCAGCCTGTCACCTAAAATTGTAATACAGGTGAAATTCTCACAACTGTGGGAAATAAATTAGGTGATGCTTTTCTAAGCCAACATCACACAAGTTCTAATTTGAGTAAAAGAAAAGATATAAGACATATGCATGCAGCTCAGTTTATGACAAAAAATAGGTAGTTATTCATGTCCCCTTTCTTTTTCATATTTAGAGGACAATGACTGCCAGAATTGCCAGAATTCAATATCTATTTATTCCAAGTAATTATTACAATTAAAAGTATGAGTACTTTTACCTTATAATGGCTCATTTTGATCTTCGCAAATTTCTGGGCCAACAACAATAGTATCATCAACAATATTATTATACCGCTTCTTAGAAGTATCTATACCGTGTCTTCTCTTCATATGCTTCTTGAAATTCGATCCATTTGTGAAGTCTCTTTGACAATAATCACAAGTATATGGTTTGGCACCAGTATGCTGTCTTAAGTGTAGGTTGAGACGGGTTTTAAACCGGAACGGTTTGTTGCAGTACTCGCAAATGTAAGGCATTAAGTCTGTGTGAACTATTGAGTGCGATTTCAAATGACGTTTCACTCTAAAAGATTTACCGCACTGCTCACAGACAAAAGGTTTAGCACCGGAGTGGAGGCTTATATGAGATTGCAAGTTTCCTCTTGCCCGAAATGCTAACGGACAAAATTCACACTTAAATGGTTTCGTGTCCTCATGAGTAATCATGTGAGTACTTAAAGTTCCTTTTGTAAAGAACATTTTACCACAAACATGACAAGCAAACTCCCTAGCGCGTTCTGTGTGTACTAATTTATGTTGCTGCAAGTTACTCCGTGATTTAAATTCTTTGTCACATATCTCACATTTTAAATCCATTTCATCTATCTTTTCTTTCTTTCTTATTTTTTTATTCCTCCTCGAGTAAATTATCATATGGTCTTGTAATAGTTCCTCCGTTTCAAAATAGGCACCGCAGTTTAGACATGTCATAAGTGGAGCATTACTGTGTACTGTATTTAAATGTTTCTTCAAATATGACGGTAAACTAAATTGTTTGTTGCAATATTCACAGCAATAACGTAGAATACTTTTGTGTGTACGGACATGGTTTACAAACGTCTTGAAATTAACTATGACTTTACCACAATCTGAGCATTTGAATGTACAACATCTAGTGTGTATCTGTAAAGCGTGTAACCTAAGCGATGAAATGTTTTTACATAAGGCATCACACTTTGCACAACGGCACATGTAGTCTTCCCACGTCATGTTCAACGCTGACATATCTAATGGCTCCGCATCAATTTCAGTTTTCAGCAAGTCTTCGGCCGATATTTCTGGATCATATTTAATTTTCTTCTTCTTTTTCAACTTTTTTCTTTTAACGGTGCACTGTAGAGGCATGTCTGAGTCAGTTGTGTTGAATCCCTCCGTATGGTTAGCTGGCAAGTCATTGTCGGAGTCATTTTCCCTTTTTATTGGCAAAGTGAGTAGGCTATTTGGGTCCACCAGTGTCAAAAGTTCTGAATTCCCCTCTGGATCAATTTTGATCTGGAAAACACAAAGAAAAATGTAAATCAAAATTGGAATATGGTTAATCAAAATTGACAAATGGTAAATAGAAATTGGAAATAACAGACTTTCCTGGAAATCATCTTGTGAAAGAGCATATTGTGACAGATTTTTAGCAATTGTTTTGAAGAAGATGATTATTAGAAACAATCTGGGGTGGTATGATTTGTTATAGTTTGACAACTTCGTGCACGACCTTCCTGCGGGGTACAGACGGTCGGGGGGCGAGGAAGCACGTCATTTTAATATGACGTGCAGCGCGGATGCGCGCGTCACCCTTCCCCGCTACACCTCCCGCTACCCGCTGACATCTCCCCCCCCAACGTCTGTCACCCCTAGGGAAGGTCGCGCACGAACTAGCCGGACTATAACTTCACCCACTCTTCCATTCATTGACTTCAAATCAAGTAACACAAGTGCTGCTCTAAGTTCAGGGCATTTTCAAATTCACCAATATTTTCCAATCCACCAATATTCTTTTACCATTTTGAAAACAATTAGTATGGAGCAATGCTAGGGCACTCTCCTAGATGGTAAAGGTTCTGGGTTCAATAATGTATATAACAAATTTAATAATTCCACAAAAACTACAACATTGTCCCACATAGGATGTGTATGGTAGTTTATATTTATGCTTCAGATACAGAGCTATGTTCATAGCAGTCTGATACACGTAATTTTACCAGAGGCTTGTTTTTAGTAATAGGCTCCCAAAAATGTTATGAAAACGAATACTGACCTCCATTTTAGCATCCTTAAACACCTGCCAGTCCTTATCTACAGGTTTCCCAGCGTTTTTCGTCTCAATCGGTTTGACATCGCTCGAAGTTTCACCATTTTTAGTGTCATTTTTATTTGCGAAAATCTCGCAAAGTTTCTCTTGTGCAGTCCTCACGTTATGCAGAAAAGACCAAGTGCGCTCCAATAGATCGAAGCAGGAGAAACATATTGTGCTCGGTAAGTAATTATTGCTCGTAATATCAATGTTTATCCATCGCATTTTTGTTGCGATCTTCGACGACACCGCTACATCTTCGTCGGCCGAAATTAGCTGGTCTGCGGGAGTTGGTTCGGCGCAAAGTCTGCAGTAAGACTCCTCGGAGTTTTCCATTGTGGATTTCAAACGATTTCAGGCATTTGTTCAAAGGGAAATCGATGAATTTCATCAAAAACACAGCGATGCCGAGAAAACAACAGAAACAACCATTTTGACAGCACAGGAAAATGACAGATACGCTTAGTGTTGCCAAATTAAGGCATAAAAAAATTACTATATGGGATGCTAGAGCCTGCGCCACGAAAAAAGTCCCGCAGTGAATAATTTAGAAAGCAGATTTGTTTTAGTTGAGTTAGTTTCACAAAACGTTGAATAGTGTTAATTTACGCAATGACACAAATTCTTCTTTATCATCCACCCTAGTTGACGCGCTCACAAATACTCAATTTTATTTATGGCCTTGTCTACGGCTTGGTTCTTTTCGGTTCTTTCGTGGTGCGGGGTTTATTTCCGATGATGTTGCCATACTTTAAACTGTTTACTATTTTGGTTTTTTTAGTTCTTGAACGGAGTCACGTGTTTAATCCTTATGGGGTAGACAGTGAAAAGAAAAGAAAGGTCCTGATTATTTGTTAGCTGCATGTTTTCTTTGAGAAATCATAAAAATACGAAACAAGGTTGTTTGTTTAGAGAGCGTGTGAGCGGCACTCCTCTGGCCACAGTAGGCATCCATCACCTAGGTTTTTTGGGCCGCTCCATATCCTGTGATGTGACGGCCTTTTAATATCAGAAATATTGCCCTCGCCACTGGTACTTACAGCCTTTTCCAGGAAATGAACTCTGATACCTGTATGTAGAGACGGTTCTATCTATGAGACGGGGGTTATAAAATCTCTACACATACTGGCAATGTTGCTTTAAAAACTTCCAAACACATGCCTTTAAGTGTGCCTTTAAATAAAATTAAAAAGAAAACCATTTTTTATTCTTTTGCAACCAAAAGGCTTCCATCTATTTTTTCGACGTCATGTGGCCAGACTAGGCCAAATAGGTCGACCTCATAAATACTTTTCCGTATTTTATTTTTCGTAGCGCGAAGTCTACGGTCTTTTTCTGGTCATGATATTTTTCGTATCTTGAAAAACTATGATTTTGATGAAGTTAATGATTCTGATGATGATTGTTTATGAAGTGAATTTCTAAGTTAAGATAATGGTTTCTAAATACTTACCTACCTAGGTACTCAAAAGCATTTAGAGACTAACATAATATCAGAATTATCTCGTGTTGTGTTTCTATTTTAAGTTTCATTGGAGAACCACACTCTTAAATAGGTAGGTACTTTCCTACCTAACTAAACAACTTAGGCATTCCCTAGGTCATTGACTTAAACCTATAGCATTTCCTAGGTCATTCGCTTCTATTCTAGATACCTAACTATAAATTGCTATTTTACCATTGAAATTCTAACCAGCGCCTGATATGTCAAGATGTACGCTGCCAAGATTTTCCGCGATTTTGTATAAATGTCGACTTGGAGTCGTTTTACATATTCTGCAGTGTAATTTTATTCAGGAATGAGGAAGAGGGATTTTATCTTTAGTTTATAGGAACCTCTACTATCTTGTGGTGCTTGCTTAGAATAGAATCACCCTATTTCTACTCGTGGGTGTCGTAAAAAGCGACTAAGGGATAATCATCCAGGGAATGGGCACCAGCGTTCCCTGTAAATGCAACATCTTGCACTGCGCTGACCAATCCGCCTGCCAATCAATACTTCCCGATAGAGGGAGGCCCATATTCAGCAGTAGACTGTTGTATGGTTATAGGTAGGTACTTTCGCCATTTGTGGTGCTAACTTAGAATAGAATCACCCTGTTTCTACCCATGCGTGTCGTAAAAGCCTACTACAGATAAATGTAAAAAATGGGCAGCACCAATGCGTTCGCCAATCCACCTGCCAAGCGTGGTGAGTATAGAAAAACACAAACAAGCTGATGTATTCCATCTTCGAGGGGGACACCGAGTCGTTCAACGACCCGATGAACCCTGGTGTCAGAGTTTTTCAACCGCGTACTGCAAGTAGCAGGCCTCTGACATGGTTGTGTAAAACGACCGCCATCAGTAGACAGCAACCGGGACCGACGGCTTAACGTGCCCATCCGAAGCACGGAACCATCTTACTTGCGGACAATCAGGTGGTTCAGCCTGCAATGTCCTAACCAGACTGAGAACAAATTCACAAAGTGATAAATATCAACTTTGTGAGTTACCCCACCGGGAATTGAACCCGGAACCTTTGCGTGGCAGGCAGGCATACCTACTAACCACTGCGCCACATCGGCTGTCTTGTGGTGCTAGCTTAGAATAGAATCACCCTATTTCTACCCATCAGTGTCGTAAAAACGTACCTACCTACTTACTAAAAATAAAAATGTAGCAATACACATCAATTCAAATCCCTTAGTCGCTTCTTACAACACGGCACAGTAATAATAAACAGGTCTCTGAATACTGTTGCAGAGCATTTAGGAACCTGAATAACTTTCCTGAAAACATTTTAGTAGACGTACTTCCCATAGCAAATTCAGTCATCTGATCGTGATTTCGTATGAAAGGTTATCTAACGTTTTTTTATGTCTTCTGAAATATTTTCTTATGGAAAATTGTTCAGTTTTGCTGTTTGAATGTCGGTCACGTTAAAACTAATGTGTACTTACTTACTTAGAAGCATCGAACCGAAAGTAAAATAATATGATTTTCACTTGTAGGTCAAATCCAGTCAAAATTCTTCAAATTCTGGCATTCCACCAACCAGGTTAGTAGTGTCAGCAAAAAGTAACATGCCTAATCCTTGCTAACTGTACTTTAAGGTCGCTAACTGTACCGCACGACCCAAAAATATTTGCGGAGAGTGTACCTGCATTGAATATCTTAATAAGGTGTTTTTTGTGGTTCAGTTTTTAAAATCCAAGCAGTTTTTTTACGATGTATTTGGGGTTCCGTACGTATCATTTTGACATGAGACATCTAGAAATCATGTGCTTCTTTTGTATAGGGCACCGAGTCGATGGACGATCCGTTGAACCTTGGTGTAAGAGTTTTTAAACCTCTCACTACCTCGGCCACTGACATGGTTTGAATTTGACATGCCTTCCCTAAACCGTGTCCATATCTGTCTTGTTTATTCTTGTTCTATATACGGGGTGTTAGGGACGGTGTAACGAAAACTTTGCAGGCGTGCTCAAACCATGAAACTGAACAACTTTTAGTATGGAGCCAATGGTGGGAAACGAAAAATAATTCCGACCTCCCATACAAAGTCAGTCAGCTGTTCGTGAATTTTGTATGGGAGGCCGGAAAATTATTTTCGTTTCCCACCATTGGCTCCATAGCAAAAGTTGTTCAGTTTGATGGTCTGATCATTCCTGCAAAGTTTTCGGTACACCGTCCCTAACACCCTATCTTGTTTTTGAGTTTCATCATTTAAACTACTTATAGGGAACTCTAAAATATTATCCAAGCCCAGACAAATGTGTTTTGGATTCGCTGGTTATGGACAGTCGAAGCTGTAGAGACGGCCTTTAAAAAAAGTATTAGGTACCTAAATGCCTAAGATTATTTGGAATTGCATCTAGGACCACTAGTGGTTCATGGAAAATGCCCCAAAAATGGAAAAGACGCCTTTTTTAACACCCATGATTATGGAAATAGGGTGATGTTATTCATGCCACACGGCATGATATTGTTTTTACCCCACTGCCGCCGGAGGGTTATGTTTTTCGAGAGTATGTCTGTATATTATATCCCACCCAAAACATAAATGTGAAAGGCTGCCAAGTTCGATAATATTGGAATGCTTCGCCTATAAAAGAAGTGAGATCTAAATAAGTACCAAGTTCCATACACAGACCTCAGTTAAAAATAGTTACAGGAATGCACACCTGATTTTTCGCAGTTTGGAAATAAGAATCTACTTTCCAAACTGACTATTTTTAACTGAGGTCTGTGTATGGAACTTGGTACTTATTTAGATCTCACTTCTTTTATAGGCGAAGCATTCCAATATTATCGAACTTGGCAGCCTTTCACATTTATGTTTTGGGTGGGATTTCATTTATTTTCGTAAGGTTTATTTTCTTTTTCTTATGATTAAGTTAGGTAAGGAAATATCTCATTTATACTTTACTTTGACTAAATACAAACCTTTCGTAACGAATTTTAGGTCGGTACGACGGTTGGAAGATATAGATATTTTTTTTGTTTTAGTTCCTTAGGGGTATGAATTTACACCTTCATTATTTTTAAAACCGACACACACTTGGCCATTTTCAGATTTTTTCCTTTACCTTGACCTAAAGACCTACCTCCATGCCAAATTTCAAGTCAATACGACCATTGGAAGTGGTTGGAAGATATAGATAATTTTTTTGTTTTAGTTTCTTAGGGGTATGAATTTAAACCTTCATTATTTTTAAAACCGACTCACACTTGGCCATTTTCAGATTTTTTCCTTTACCTTGACCTAAAGACCTACCTCCATGCCAAATTTCAAGTCAATACGACCATTGGAAGTGGTCTAGGTTTTTGATGAGTGAGTGAGTGAGTGAGTGAGTGAGTCAGTGAGTGTATAGTAAAAATAGCGATTTTCTGACATCAATATCTCAAGACCTACAATAGGTACATTAATGAAATTTTGTATTTTAGATAAGTAAATAGATCTCGACAGATACTAGAAATTTCATATGCGTAGATAAAATAGATTTTGAGTTATAGGTGGGTCGAACTTGGCCCGAAATGGTTCGTGTAATATAACCCACGGCCGGTGTGTCGCTTTTTTTGCTCGAACTTGGCGGACACACTGCCGTGTGTCTAGATACCAGAAATTCGTTTTCACGGGCTGCAGCCCAAACGGCTGGGCGGATTACATGTAAGGTGTCGTTAGATTCGTCTAAGCAGCGCGAGTGATACTGGCTATATTAAATAAAAACATAAATTCAAGATGTGGATTTTTATCACAAAATACAACTTTGAAATAACCGCAGTCGAGTTTTGTTTTTTAATAGGTATATCTGCTTGTTCATAAAGTGCTGCTCTGTAGTATCCTATTCTAAGTTCTTAGTTGAACAACCTCGTGCGAAATTTATACTATCTTGCGGACGTAACTCTATTTTCGACGTGATCGGAATAAATTCTACTGGTAGAATTGTGGTTGATGTCCACCTGTGGGGATCGCATTCGATAGAGAACATCCATGAGTTGAAGATGGTGAAAATTTATTATCATTTAGGTAGTTATACGACTAGCTTACTATGTACATAAAAGATGTGTTATCCCTGTTCGTTTGATAACTTGATTGATTATAATTTTCTTTTGACTGCATAACTTACCTATGTTATAGCCACTGATTAAAAATATTAGGCCATATTTGACAAAAGGTTGAATGTTTTTGGCAACTTACCTATAGCACGAATTGGTAATACAGTCTAAGATATTACCTACATAATATTAGGAAGGAAATATTTTTTGAAGGTCCATTAGAAGTAGTAAGTAAGAAGTTTTTTCAACGCTGAGTAAGGTAACCAAATTTTAGCGTAGAAAAAAGCTTTATCCCCACTGGGAGCGGACAACAGCGGGTGAAACCGCTGCGCTGGACGGATTTTGATAGATACTTACAGGCATAAAAATAAATAATAACATTAAGATACAGGTGCGAACAGTTTCATGGCTTATGGCCCACGCCCTTGCTAGTGGACGCGCATCTTTACGTAAAGATCATCAAAAAGCATTAGGCGTTTCGATATTGTAAAGAAATTAGGTTGATTGTAAATACCGGTAACGGTAACAATCATATTTATGTATCGACGAACTGTCCATAATAGGTACGTGCAAAAATCCTTATACATCAGTACTTCACGATCTTTATCAATCTTTATCTACCTATCTAAGGTGGACGTACTAGTAGTAAACCAGATTTTTTATAGGTACCTAAAATCACACCTCTTTTCTGAAGTGATAGGCAGGCAGATCACAAAGTTTTTGCAATGGCAAACCAAAAATAGTCAGTACTTACTTACCTATAAATTAGTCCATAACTGGTGCTTAGTTTGGGAGTGGATCTACTTTATGTACCTACCTACCTACCTATAGCTCTCTCTTTCTTTGTGTGGGAAACTGAGTCATCCAACGATCCCATGAACCCTGGTGTCAGAGTTTTACAACCGCCTACTACAGGTAGCAGGTCTCTAATAAGATTTTGTAATGTAAGAGCGCCATCTAAGTAGGTAATCATATACAGCAACTGGGATCGACGGCTTGACGTGCCCTCCAAAGCAAGAGTCCATCATTCTTTTCGGACAATCATCAAGAATCCAAACAAAGTTCCGTCGTGAAATAGGTGGTCCGGATTTTCCAGCTAGAATCATTAATTGATCAGTCTATTAATATGAAATCTTTAATATTGTCGTATAAACAGTAAACACCTCGCCTGAACATTTGTTTTCCTACTTTTTATTGATTCTATAAAACTTTATATTTACCATGCGGGTTAAGAAAAAAAAACTTCAAAAACTAAAACACTACTACTGAGATATCACGCTCTAATAAGTAATATTTAAGTACCCAATCAAGAATTCTGAAATATTAACTACCAACACACTATTCAATACTTATCATGTACAGTTTTTATACGAAGGTAACGCCTAGGTATACCTAAATTAAATATGTTGTAATGAGCCAAGCTCTTAAATTTAAGAAGAAGTTCTTTTTATACATACTCTAAGCGATTTTCAGTTGATAGCAGTGGTCGTATGCCACACTAACTCATGCAAGAATCTATCTCGGTAGGTTTACATAGGTAGGTTCTACCCTATTCAATGTGTCTCGATGAGAATGTGTCCCGATGGGAATGTGTCTTGATGGAACTAAATCTATTTCAGGTATACGTACGTAGTCCCCATAAAGTTGTCTAAATCACTCCAAATTAAATCTTTTTTGGCCTCTAATCTACTCAAAGTTCCCTAAGTCAAGGCTGGTTTAATATTCGATATAATTTCATGTCACATTCCCAGACGGTGGCGGTATGGTTGACAGAAAAGTCGTGATTTGTTTTCGATATTGCCCTTTTATTTTATTTTCCATCTTCTTCTTCTTTTCGTGTGGGACACCGAGTCGTTCAACGATCCGATGAACCCTGGTGTCAGAGTTTTTCAACCGCCTACTGCAAGTAGCAGGCCTCTGACATAGTTGTGTAACGACCGCCATCATAGACAGCAAACGGGACTGACGGCTTATCGTGCCTATCCCAAGCACGGAACCATCTTACTTGCGGACAATCAGGTGGTTCAGCCTGCAATGTCCTAACCAGACTGGGAACAAATTCACAAAGTGATAAATATCAACTTTGTGAGTGACCCCACCGGGAATTGAACCCGGAACCTTTGCGTGGCAGGCAGGCATACTAACCACTGCGCCACATCGGCTGTCCTTTCCAGTGTTTTGTGCTTACCATCTAAAAAATTGTGAAATAAGAACGGATGTTGAGTGAAAGTTATACTGAGATTCTAACTCAGAGAGAATTATTCATTCGCTACATTTTTTCTGATTGCTGCGAACATGCTACATTTTATTATGTTTTTGATGGAACCTAACGCATTCTGCATAGAATTTATGAAAATACAATAAATTCGTGATTTCTGCGACTTGACTAAGAACGTGTTGGTTTCAAAAGGGTACGCTATTTAGAAATCGAATATCGCTTGCCATGGCAATGGCAGACAGCGGTGGTTCAAAGTTAGGTACTTCCTTTCATTTTTATCATAAGCTTTCTGTTTTGCTGACCATACTATGATCCTAATTCCAAATTCAGCCGGTATCACACGGGTAACTGATTGTTTATAAAAGAGCGAAATAGTTTCAAGATTTTCGCATTCGCTTTTGAATTTCGCGAAAACGTATGGTGTTTAACGTGTGTGTCTACGGCTTTATATATTTTTATGTTATTTTTGAGTGAAAACATGAAGAGATAGTGCATGGACTATAAGGAGTGTTTTCATGGATTACTTTTAATATTATGTAAGTACCGAAATGTTTTTTAATTAGCTTTTTTCTTGTTGTTAATTGGTTCATCAAAATCGAACTTTTCTTGACCATTGTTGACATGTTTACATTATACAGGGTGTAAGGGACGGCTTTCCAAATACATAAAGGCTTCAGGCCATGATACTGAAGCCATGAAACTAAACAACTTTACTAAGAAAATATCTCAGGAGACGTAAAAAAACTTTTTTAGTACTTAGATGCAGTCTGATCGTGATTTTTTTGGCAGTTCAAAATTCATCTATTTCTTCTGATATAGTTGTTCCCTCACATCCCGTATGTATTTTGAAAATAAAGTATTTCAATTTTTAATTTGTCTATATTAAATGATCAACTTGGCCAATTTTTTGTTTGTTACATATTTTATACTTAACTAGCTGCCCGTCAGCGGTTTCACCCGCTGCAACCTATTATTCCGCGGGAAAAAAGCATTATTCGCCAAGAGATGTCGCTGTTAGTTTTCGGCGAAAACGTTTAAAACGCGAATCGGCTCAGTCACGCCACCTATTTCAAAAATACTGGAAAATGCGTGTTGCCGTGGGAATGAGACATTTTTCCGTGGTAAAAAGTATCCTATGTGTTATTCCTGATGCCCTTTTATATTTCTGCAAAGTTTCATGTCAATCTAATCAGCCGTTTTTGCGTGATGTCGTAACAAACACACACACAAACATCCGCCTTTATAATATTAGTAGGATATCCGTTTTTTCCTTATATTAAAAGTTTCGTCGTAAATTGCGGATTTAGAATTAATTACCGAAGCATTTTTTTTTTGAAATTATTGGCCTTGTGCTTGAAGTAACTTTTTTTTTACCTTTTACATATTATTTTACTTATTTTCTAGAGCCATCAACACAAAAGCTTCTAACTGAACAAAATAAAATGGCGACTACAGGAAAACTCCTATTACTCTTCTTGTATGCAAGCTACATGTCCTATGTTTCTGCTGATGACATCGAGAGGACTGCCAGACGAGGAGGTGTCATTAAACTCTTACGGGTATGTATTCCGAAAAGGGAAAAGTTGTTCAGTTTCATGAGTAACTTGACCTCCTTTCGGCTTATACCCTTTTCGTTACTTCCTGTATACAACACAAGAACGTAAAAAAAATTAAAATATAAGACATATCTAAAAGTTTACTGAAATGTCCACGAAACTGAACTCAGTAACATAAAATGGCATATGTGTTTATTGTAAAATACTAGTTGTAATAAACACGACCTAAACTAAACATAACATTACATAACATAAAACATAAAACAAAACGTAAAATTAATTTGGACCTGAAATACAAAATGTCTCTTTCCATAAGGATTTTCTTTTTCAAGTGCAGGTTTTAACCTAAGAAATGTATAACATAATCTTTTTTTCAGGAAATGGTAAATCAAACAAAAGCAGACACACTAAACTTGCCAGCGAACGCTACTTCTATAAGAGAGAATATCGTCGACACATTCAGGTAAGGATCGTTATGTAATGTAAGTATATAACTAGCCACCAAGGGGAATTTATGTTGATAGTTTCCAGTTTTTGACAACAGATGGCAACGAGTATGATGTAATTAAATCAAAAAGAACTGAAGGCTAAACGTCAGACTAGTGGCGCCCTCGAACAGGAAAAAAATCCCTGACTGAACGCTGGTCACCTAGAAACCAATTTATGAATTACCGACCTTATTAACAAACAACAAAAAAATATATATGTAATTGTTTCCACTATATAACACTTAAATATTATTTAAGTAAATCTGTGTATTTAACTAACCTTTAAGATTATTTAAATTATAATAAAATAGATAAGAATTGGTATCCATGAGTTACTTTTAGCAATTTCGGCATACATAACTGAAGCGCACAGTTTTCGCTAGGTTTTACTGATTCAAAAATATTTTCGTAGTCATTAAATAATAATTTGGTTTCCCAATTTTATTCAACAGCTGTGAAAATCGCACATACGGCTACTACGCCGACGTCGACAACGAGTGCCAGGTTTTCCACGTGTGCCTCACTTCACAGACGTCTTCTGGACGCACGGGAGATGGAGTGTCCCAAGGTGAGACTACGCGGTGCGTGTACCTATACAAATGCACGTCCTATAGATGGAGCTTCATAATTACAAGACTACAATCAGGTGCGTGGTAACACTTATAGATGGCGTTGTATCTGCCCCAAGAACATGAAAATTACTAGACAGATACACAGACGTGTTTTGGAAGCAACGTCACTTATAGATGGAGCTTCATCTGCCCCAATGAGACTATCTTCAATCAGGTGCGTGGTAGTTACAGTTGGTTACCGATAGGTGTCGTTGTAGGTTATTAAAACGCGCTATCGACATCGAAAGAATACGAAAATTACTATACAGATACACAGACGTGTTCTGGATGCAACGTCAACTACAGATGGACCTTTATCTGCCCCAATGAGACTATCATCAATCAGGTGCGTAGTAGTTACAGTTGGCTACCGATAGGTGGCGCTGTAGGTTATTAGAACTCGCTCATCATCTAAAGAGTATAAAAATGATTACAAAGACGTTTTTTGGATGCAACGTCACCTATAGATGGAGTTTCAACTGCCCTAATGAGACTATCTTCAATCAGGTGCGTGGTAGCTACAGTTGGTGACCGATAGATGTCGCTGTAGGTTATTAAAACGCGCTATCATCATTGAAAGAATACGAAGATTACTATACAGATAAACAGACGTGTTCTTTAAGCAATGTCACCTATAGATGGAGTTTCATCTGCCCTAATGAGACTATCTTCAATCAGGTGCGTGGTAGCTACAGTTGGTGACCGATAGATGTCGCTGTAGGTTATTAGAACGCGCTATTATCAAAAGAATACAAAAATTACTACACAGACGTGTTCTGGATGCAACGTCACCTACAGATGGAGCTTCATCTGCCCAAAAGAGACAATCTTCAATCAGGTGCGTGGTAGTTACAGTTCGTGACCGATAGGTGGCGTTGTAGGTTGTTAAAACGCGCTATCGCCAGCGAAAGAATACGAAAATTACTACACAGATACACAGAAGTGTTCTTTAAGCAACGTCAACTATAGATGGAGCTTTATCTGTCCTAATGAGACAATCTTCAATCAGGTGCGTGGCAGTTACAGTTGGCGACCGATAGATGTCGCTGTAGGTTATTAGAACGCGCTATCGACATCAAAAGAATACGAAAATTACTGCACAGACGTCTTCTGTGGTCAAACTACAAGCTACAATTCTACAGGTGAAATTCGATGTAAATTGCGTAGTCGGTTAGCCATTATTATCCCATTATTAAACCGGCTACGCAATTTACGTCGAATTTCGCCTGTAGGATTGTAGCCTGTAGTTTCGAAAAACCGGGCACTGGACGCAACGTCACCTATAGATGGAGCTTTATCTGCCCCAATGAGACTATCTTCAATCAGGTGCGTGGTAGTTACAGTTGGTAACCAATAGATGTCGCTGTAGGTTATTAGAACGCGCTATCAAGATCGAAAGAATACGAAAAATATTATATTTTTGCGTTGGAATATTGTATTTTGACAAGATTATTTATTAATTTATTATATTATTATTGTCCGCAAGTAAGATGGTTCCGTGCTTCGGATGGGCACGTAAAGCCGGATGGCGGTCGTTACACAACCATGTCAGAGGCCTGCTACTTGCAGTAGGCGGTTGAAAAACTCTGACACCAGGGTTCATCGGGTCGTTGAACTACTCGGTGTCCCACAAGAAAGGAAGAAGAAGAAGAAGAATTTATTATATTTTAGAAAGTGAACGAAACCATTTCCTTTAGAAAGTAAGGTTGAACTATGATTTGAATGAATACTGTACGGTTCTTGTGAATCGACACGTCGTAATGTAGATGACATAGGTACATATACTAAAGTAAAAACTGTAATTTCCAGGAAGTATTAACCTGCACAAGACCAAGAGATTCGATCGATTGTGAAGACTCGCCAATGTTCTACCATCTGAACATGGACATCGGAAAAGTCAACGACACTGAATCACAAGCAAGTCCTGGCAACAACACAAACACCAACAATCAGCGAAGGAAACCCATCAAAAGACAAAACCTCATAGTTGAAAATCTTATGAAAGAAGTGAGAAAAGAAAACTTGGTGGTTGACAATTTGGAAGAAGAATTAGTTCCAATCATTGATGTAGATATTGATGATAAAGACCCAATGGTAGATGAAGAATTGAATAAAATCAAACCGGAAGAAATGACGACTAAGAAGTCAATAGATTCGATGAAAGACAGAAATGATAAAATGGAGAAGAAGCCAGTAATACACGAAGTGAATGGAGAATATAAAATGAAAGGGAAACGAATGGAGAACGCAAGGTTGACATCAGAAAGAAGTTTGAAGAGACGTGGAAAAAAGATCAGTAGAGGAAGTTTTAGATTTAAGGCAGATGTCCGTCATTAATGTTTAGCTTAAAGAAATAAATATAATTGAAATTACCATAATATTCGTTTTTTGATGTTTTAAATGTTCTATAATTTCATTACCGACCTAGTAATTTTATCCTGCTATAATTTATGACATTATTATAAGATTCGCCCAAAATGATTTATTAAAAAAAAATATACATTGTCCTACCCTATCTAGTATATAAAATAGATAAACCTTATACGAAAGGCCCGTCCAGTGGTTACTCATACCCGTATTATATAGTATATCCGAGTATATCTTGTACTCATTTGTAGGTAGGATGTCAAATAAGTACATAAAATATAATCATGTAAGTATCTGGTGAAATGACAAATTCTCGTAGGTAAAATATGTTTGATTAAAAAATAAAACATTAATAACATTAAATAAAATATCTTCGATGACTTTGCTAATTGTTTATACACCAAAACTAAAATTCGTCTAGAACAAAATGTATGTATATGTCGCAGGTCAATAGCAAAATCCGGTCTATTTTCTAGGTCCATTTTGAAGAGCCGGACAATTGCAAAATGCACCGACTTATACACTATCGGGCTAAAAAAATCTAGGTCAATAAAATATAGGGCGACATGTTCGTAGATGCCTTTTCGGCAAGACCTTTTATTTTGAAAGTGTCTTCTATGACACTATAACATAAAAAAGTTACACTGCTAACTTAAATAATGCTTATCTTTCGCAGCGTCACTAGTTAAATCTGTCTGTGAAATTATTGTTTTTAGAAAGAGTGTGATTGAAATTGCAGTGCCGCCTTTTATAGATTAAGTCATCAACTGCTGCCATAAAAGTGACGACCGATATCGAGTAAAGTAGCTACACGTTAGTTAATAAAAAATGCATACCGATGTGCGTGCGTATAAATTTCATTAAAGAAGCCAACAGTCAATACAATGGTAAAATTAATTTCACGCTATCATGAACAAAATAATTGCATTCGTTATATTTTTATGACTTTTTTACAATTGCGTCTCCCTTAATAGGACGTGGAAACAGAAAGAATAAAAATGACATTCAATTAAAACAATGGTGATATTTATTTTACTTATGTTTATTAATATTAGTTTAATGAAAGCAGATTATGTTGATGAAAGCGCAGAAAATAAATATATTAATAATCTCCCTGACGAAGAAAAAAGAGAGTTTTTAGAAAAAGTTGCGAGAAGAATATTAGAAGAAGTCAAATCAAATGAAGCAGAGGCAGGTTTAAAGAGTGGAGAAATAAATGACGAAAAACTCGATGTCCATGGTGAATATATAAAGAAACTTTTAAAAGAAGAAACAGAAAATCTAAAAAGAAGAAATCATGACAAAAACAATACTGTTGTTGCGGCGAAAAAAAAGTCTAAATCAAATCTGCGTGGCATCGAAGCACTAGGAACAGAGGGCAAAAAGCATGGAAAGAAAAAAGCTTTCGTTGATTTCACATTTCGTTCTCAAGATAGTGAAAAGGTAACAGACAATTCCCATGAAAACACAAAACTTCAAAATAGTACACAAACTGACCCAAAACTTCTATTAGATAGTACAACTTTGCGTAATTCAAATGCAAAACCAGACCAGCCTAATTTACAAAATGAAAATAAGAAAGAAATATCAAAACAAATAGAAAATACAACTAAGAACATTGATAATAAAAATCCAGTGTCGATAGAAATAACATTCGTTAATGATGAAGACGAGAATCTGAAAAAGGGTCAGAATCGTGAGAAAAAGAAAATACCAGTAAATGTTATTTATGACAACAAAGATGTTGAAAAAAAGTCTAATTTAACTTCCGGAAATGCTCTGCCTATCAATGCAAATAAAAAAACAGTTGCAAAAGATGAAAAGAAAATGCTGTTTAGGAAAAGCTATTCTGCTGATATGGAGGATGATTTAAAAAATGACGATCTTACTTCTAATAATCAAATGGCGAGGAGAAAAAGAAAATCTAACAGTGAAGTAGCCAGTGATGTCGAAAGCAGTTCTACGACAAGTCATCAAACTAATGATGGCGTAGCAACTGATATTGCAGAAGAAACAGAGTCCCAAACAAGTAGTTATTTAAACTTGAAATTGGAAACTACAACAGAATATCAGGACACAACATCTATCGTAGCTTTCGAAACTAGTACTGAATCACCTTTCATAGATAAAATAGAAGCACCTGCTCTAGAGAAAGAGTTTCAGAAGTCACAAGATGATAGTCTTCAAAGCATTTCTACGATAAGTTATCAAACTAACAATGATGAAAATACTGATATAGGAAAAGAAATAGAGTCTCAAACAAGTAGTGATTTAAATTTGAAATTGGAAACTACTACAGAATATCAGGACAAAACATCTATCGTAGCTGTTAAAAACAGTACTCAAATACCTTTTGTAGATAAACTAGAAACAGCTACCATGGAGAACGAAGTTCAGCAGTCAAAAGATGATAATCTTACAAGCAAGACTGCTAGAGAAATAGATAAACAGACCATTGCTAATGATCCTAATGCAAATAAAAAAATGACAGAAGCTGCAGTCATTGAAAATATCAGTACAACAACGCAAGAAATTGACCACGCAAAATCAAAGCTCAATTCTAAAGAAAATTATGACAATTCCACTTCAGCTGACGACGGGGATGTTCATATGAATAAATCTACTGAAAATCTAGCAACAGAATCAGTCAGTCCTATCGAATTAAATGTCAATACAAATTTAAGCACAAATAAATCAGAAATAAAGGAACCTGTCAAGTTAAAAGCTGTATTAAAAGAAACTGAACCCATATCAACTAAAATCACTGATGTTGTTCCAATAAGTACCCCAAAAATTGTAAAAAAGAATGAAATTGTAGCTATGGAGGCGCCTGTTGAGATATTAAAAACTTTCCCAAAATCTAATGATGACAAAAACCTTCCACTAGGAGGAACTAATCTTAAAAAATTAAATCCTAAGGGATCCTCTGGTCTAAGAGAATACATAGTTTTCGAAATACGTAAGTACTTAAAGAGTTTTATGATTTTACTATTTTAACACACAATACTTAATTAAATGATTATAGACAAATATCTGTTCTGTGGCTAATGCTGCTGATAATTATAGTTTAATTATTTCTGAAGGTGGCAGATATATTTTTTTTTACTTTCTGTATAATATTTGATAGCGTAACATAATTATTTAAAATTTTAGCACGAGGGCAACAACCTTTCGCCAAAAAGAAGCCTATTAAAGGCCAACCCAAAAAAGGCAAGTCAAAGGTTGAACAATTTGTGCCAAATCAAAGTCAATCGTTTAAACAAGAACAAACAATACAACCATCCCAAGTTGAAGAGCCATATTATGCACCAGTTTATAACTATGCACCTGAATTTGCGTATTTCAATCCGAAAAACAAATACGGACCAAACTTGGATGACGAGGTGAAAATTGTAGACGAGCGGAGTCATGAAGTCGAAAACAATGAACTTGAGAAGGTCTTTGACTATGATTTTGAAAAAAGCCAAAACCGAGCAGATAACAAGAAAAAGAGAAAACTGAACCTTTCGACATTTCAGAATAAGGTATCGAAAACAAAACTAACCCCAAATACTTTAGTAAGAACAGGTCCAACGATAGAAACAAACAGAATACAAATTTCCAATCACTTGCGAGAAAAAATCAGACACCGTCTTCAAACTTTGAAGGATAGATATGGAATGGCTGACGCTAGAACAGGACCAGTGATTTCAACACCTGATGACAAAAGTTATGATAATACTATTCCTGTTCAAGTCGGGAGAATTAATGATTATAAAAATAATTACGACAGAAAAACGAAAAATAAAAAATCTAATATTAAAATTATCGCAGATTATATTGCTGATCGAAACAAAAGACCAATTAATATCCAAAAGAGTAGCATGAATAATTATGTGAAACAACGAAAACAAAAACTGAAACAATCAAAGATATTCCAAGCTATTCAAAATCTTTTGGATTATAATGACAATTTAAATACAGGGTTGCTCAGACCAGCGATCTCCTCTAATAGTGAACTAAAATCAGAAGACTCAAATAGGATCTCAGACAGTGCGAACGTGATAATGAAAATGATTTCGAAATCAAAAGACAATGATTTACAACCGAAACATTCTGAAAAAAATAAAAAGCAATACCAATTGTATAACCCTGCGGAAAACCCTTCAAAAGGCCACGATACTGTTGCGAACATACTATCAAAAGAAAGAAATATTGAACCATACGTTACAGTAATGACAGATTTGATACAAACAAACAGTAAAGCATTCAATAATTATAATTGGTTGACTACAACAGTCGATATAAGATCTGCTTTAAGTAAACTACTTGACTTATGGTGAGTAAAAATATATATGTTTTATTTACCTAAAAAACTTCATTAGTCGTCGGCATCGGGTTAGTTCTTAAAAATCATGTTTCGAAATATCTTTTGACTCCAGTCCTATTTGGCTGTTTTTTAACATTGAGAATCAAACAGCTACGTTGCTTTTTACCAAACATACTGAACTGACTTGTTGTGCCTCTATTTCTTCGATGTCGCATGTTAAGACGTCGATATGTTAAGTAAGCTTGACAACGTAATCGTGAAACCGTCACTTTGGTCGAAAATGATTGATATAGACCATTTGAATCAACTTTATTTTCTTACTTCAATGATATCACCTACAATACATCGATAATTTTCAATATTTCAGTGAAAAAATAAAAAACGACGACAAAAACATTCATGAAAAGGATTTACAACTGTTCAAATACATCCTCTATCTATACAGTACGACAAAAAATTTATATGACGACCAAATAATACCTTCTTTGTGGCAGAAGACCAATCCAAATTTACCTGATCCAAAACCATCAGCACTAAAAAAGATGAGAGAAGACGTTCCATTGACTCCCAGGTTTCCCAATCTGAAAGATTCTCTGGAGATCTATAAAGAAAAATTTGCAAAAGGAAGTAAAGGAAGAAGTAGAAGATTTAAGGGAAAAATACAAAAACGGTATGGTTTACGAAGAGATATGCAAAGACCCTGGCTTAATAAACGAGGACTCAAAGATATGGCGATAGATTTGAGTGACTGTTTAGAGGATCTAAGTGCTGTGTTATATGATGTAAGTTAAAACACCAACTTTTCTCCATCTAATAATAGAAAAGACATCGAATGAAACCAGTCTTACAAAAAGAAAATGTTTCGGCCTTAAACAAATAGGAAACAATCTTAGACTAGGTACTATATTGACAAATATCAAATCTGAGTCCCCCAATGTCTTTCCTCTCCCTTCATTTTCATTTTTTTTACACGACTTATAAAAATATCCTTATAGCATTTGTAAAAATCAAGGCTCTTCAGAAACTTAGGTACAATTGTATGACATCAGTGCCATATAAAAGAATAGTTTTTTCTAGATGAAATATATTTTTGATAATTTTCAGTTTCACAATGCAATTCAACACATATCGCTTGTCACAAACTATCGCAACCAAAGATGGTTCGGAAATCTAAAAGAAGTTTATCTATCATCGCCTCCCACAAGAAAACAGGTATTAGAAATCATCCTTCATCTTGAGACCACTAGACTGATAGATCTCATAGAAAACAGCGCCGCCAGCGGATTAGTGGAGAACTACGTGAAATATGGATTAGAAAATCCTAAAGAAGTGGATATAGCTAAAGACGAGTTTGCTTTTGTTGTGAAATTGTATTTAGAATTAAAGAAATTACAGTAATTTGTCTATTATTTGATTCTATTTATTTGTCTTTTTATTATTGTGAATTTTTGTTTTGCATCTCAAGTAGGTATTGAAAACATAAAAAGCATGATAGTAGAGCGTTCTTTCGGGTAACTATTAAAAATAAAACAGATTTGTTTAAAATTTATGTGCACAAATAAAAAAATCCCGTTTAATGTAGGTATAGGTAATTCCAAATATGAATTATTTATTTTAATAAATAAGTATTAATTTAAAAGTTACAATTTCGACGCTTTCTTTTAAACAGTCGTACCTGTATATCTAAATTTTAATAAAAAATAACTTTTTTAAAAGTAGCTTGTTTGACTAGTAGGAAAATACCGTATTATAAAAAGCACCTTCCTTACTAATCGCGCCAGCTTTAAATCATTTGATGTAGAATATGTGTACTTACATTGTAAAAATATGACAACTTGAACAGAAATATTTTACAAATGTTATATATAGATGTTATAAAATAAATAGAATGACTTGGCAATCGCACACTATTTGCTTGTGAGATACGATGATCGATGCGATGGCCGGGTCATTCTAGTTATTGTAAATATAAAAGATTTTAAATATCGATATGGTTACTATAAGATGATATCTTCTGTTACCTAATTACGCAATAGCTTAAGATGAAAGTTCCCTGAAGTAGTCTTTGAATAAATCAATAACCGACTTGGCATCACATGGATCTCACAACTTTTTACAGTTAGAAGAACTGAGAGGCGAGACTTGGTTTTCTTTTTACAAGTGAATGTTTTTGGTGGGATCCCATTTTGTACAATATTGTGCAGATCATTGACTCAAATTCAAAGGTCGTTTATGTACCTACCTACCTATGTTTAGATTATCATTACATAGTATAAAGTAAAGTCCCTTCCCGTTTGTCTGTATGTTTCCATATATCTTTAAAACCCCTCAACGGATTTTGATACGGTTTTTTTTATTATATAGAGTAAGTTAAGGGGCAGGTTTATAAATATTGTTTACCCCAAATTTTAACCCCCAAAGGGGTAAAAAAGGAGTTAAAAGTTTGTATGGAAAATCATTATTTTTAAATGCGATCTGTTTCAAAATTTGTGATTAGATCAAAAAGCTAAAATAAGTAAACACGTGTTTCGGGGATTTTCGATTTTTAACCCCTAAAGGGGTAAAAAAGGGGTTGGAAGTTTGTATGGAAAATCTTTATTTTTAAATGCGATCTGTCTCAAAATTTGGGATTAGATCAAAAACCTAAAAAAAAGAAATACGTGTTTCAGGGATTTTCGATTTTTAACCCCTAAAGGGGTAAAAATGGGTTGGAAGTTTGTATGGAAAATCTTTATTTTGAAATGCGATCTGTCTCAAAATTTGGGATTAGATCAAAACCTAAAAAAGAAATACGTGTTTCAGGGATTTTCGATTTTAACCCTAAAGGGGTAAAAGGGCTAAAATTTTGTATGGAAAATCAGTATTTTTAAATACGATTTGTTTCAAAATTTGTGATTAGATCAAAAGCTAAAAAATTAAACACGTGTTTCAGGGATTTTCGATTTTTAACCCCTAAAGGGGTAAAAAGGGGGTTTAAGGTTAGTATGGAGAATCTGTATTTTAATATGCAATCTGTTTCAAAATTTGCGATTAGATAAAAAACGGAAATACGTATTTCAGGGATTTTAGTTTTTTGACCCCTAAAGGGGAAAAAGATGGGTTGCAGTGGGTGAAACCGCTGACGGGCAGCTAGTTATCATTATAAATCGCAATTATGTTGTATGGTTTGTACCTATTCATTTTGATCACTGTAAGTATCAGATAAAAAAAATTTAACGTGTACCATTATTGATACTGAACCTATCCTTATGCCATAGCACGCATTTAAATTAACACCTTGTAGAATTAATTAATAAAACACAAAATTTGCAACAAACGTTTATTTTAACAATACATCTAAATAATCAATCACAAAATAATTTGGTACACGGCTTAGTAAAAGCCAACATACAGTCATCACTAAACATTATAAAATATATTGTATTTTTAAGAGGATCTGATTTTTTTTTATACCTATTTTGTAGAAGCTAGTTAATTGAAGCAGGATTTTTTATAATTGTTCCGGTAAAACTTGAAAAGCTATTATTAAACATTCTTATACTATTTTACAAAAATACCTTTATATATTTACATGTTTCTTATTTATATAATACTTCTTTGGGAATGTACCTTGTTACATACTTCAGTATAATACATTGTATTGTTAAAAAAAGGTAAAACTTATGAATACCAAATTTTAAAACACTTCTTGTGTTAGGTAAACAATTTTTGGAAAACTTCTGTTTGGAGAAGTGTTAAAAAATTTGGTATTCAATTTATCGCGGGTTTTCATCGCTTTGACTACATTCAATCTGTAAAGAATGAATTAGTCGCAGGGAATTAGTTGCAAAACTATCCCGGTAGATGGAGCCCATCCACGCGATAGTGGACAACATATACTTCCTTAATTTCGCGGACTCGATTAGAATCGTGGTAGCCCAGTTGGTTAGGGCGTCGGCAGTGCTGATGCCGAAGGTCGCAGGTTCAAATCCTGCCTGCGGTGAAATTTTGGAAGTTTTCCAAAAACTAAAACTTATGACTTATTAAATTACATTAAAACACTGGATCATAAATAAAATTATATAAAGTATAGAACAAAAGAATGTTAAATTGAAAAATAAAAATAAATGTTATTTAGTTGGGATTTAGGTATATACTGGTAATACATAGCACACAAAGAGGTTTCCATTTATTATTATTTTTACTTGTAATTTTTTATTGTTAACACATTTGTAGCAAAAGTCCAGTGAAATCGAATAAGATGTGTATATTACATACGTACAAAGGTATATAAACTGCTAAAATCAAATAAGAAAAAATATTTAGAAAAACAAAACTCAAATCAACCACCTAAAGATAAAAAGTGTTCAAAATTAAAATATCTAAAATTTTTAACTCTATGCCTCAGTTTCTAGTTCCGCTTCTATCTCTTCTGGTGTTCTCAAGTCTATGGCAAATCGCTTCTTCAGGCTCGGCGGTCTTTCGTCCAATTCTGTAACAAAACGCACGATTTAGTTAAAACTTACTACATAAATCACGCTGCTTAAAAAGTGCTATGAAAAAGTAAAATAAAAGAAAAAAACCTGCCAGTTGCCTCCTAGTGACCGACAGCGAACAACTTTCCCCAAGAAACATAGGGCGAAATATGAAAAAAAAGGATCTCCCATTGTAACTTTTTTATTTATTCAACGATCTATGTTTCTTCGGTACAGTTGTTCCAATTCACCAGCCGGTTCTGTTCTGAATTTTCGTTATTAGTAGGTTAGAATTCCTATACAAAAAAATTTTGGGAGTTCCCGTGCGTGTTCCAGGTCGGTTCCGCTTTGGAAACTAATCTTTAGGCTATTCTTTACCTATGCCGAACCGGGACTTTGCTGGCCTACTTACAAAAAAAAAAAATGACAACCGTTTCAAAATTTTTTCACCGGGCAAAATTTTGTTATTTTGTAATAATTCAAAAATGGTAAGAGCTACAAATAACTATTGTATGGAAGATATGTTAAGCGTAAATTTCTGCATATGAATATTATCAATAACTTTTTCATAATCCAATAGTTTGCGAGAAAAACGTAGCACAACATGGCAGTTTTTGCTGAAAACTCACAAATTAGAAAGTATAAAGTAAGTAGTGAAGTTGGGGATTAAGAGTCACTCGCTGTTTGGGTAGACCATGCTACAATATCCTGCCTGATATTTAGTAACAAGCTTTCCGCCCAGCGGTTTTACCCGCTGATATATTTTGAAGGAAACAAGTTAATTTTATACAAATTTTCGTCCTTTGTTTTACACCTTAGGTGATGAATTTTTTGGAATCCTTTCTTGATATTAATTAAGATTATTCAAATAACCTCTGTGCAAAATTTCAGGGTCCTAGGTCTAGTAGTATTGCCTGTGCGTGGTATACAATTTGTATGAAAAAAGTAGAGTTTGTTCGTTGTTGCCACATTTTGTTCTTTTTTGCTATCCTAACAGGACCTTGGGTCAGAACTATTAAAGAACAGCCTCAAGGGATTGCAAAAAAATAAAAATGTGGCAACTACGAACAAATTTAATATTTTTTTTACAAATTGTAAATCTATGCACAGGCAATACCACTGGACCTAGGTTCTTGAAATTTTGCGCAGAGGTTATTTTGGTTGGGTGAATTAACACCAGGAAAGGAATTTAAGAAAATCATCTCATAAGGTGGTAAAACTCAGGGTGTAAATTGGCAAAAAATTTGCTTGTTTACTTGAAATTATATTAGCGGGTAAAACCTCTGGGCAGAAAGCTTGTTACTAAGTATCAGTCAGGATACCGTAGCAAGGTCTACCCACACAGTAAGTAATTCTTAATCTCCAACTTCACTACTTAATTCATATTTTAGATTTGGTGAGTTTTTAGAAAAAACTGCCTTGTATTAAAGCGTTTTTTTCGCAAACTATTAGATTATCAAAAAAGTTATTAGAGCAAGGTTGTGCAGAAATTTACGCGTAACATTTCTTCTATACAATGTTCATTTATAGCACTTACCAGTTTTGAGTTATTACAAAATAACAAAATTTTGGCCAATAAAAAAAGTTTGAAATGGCTGCCATTTTTTTTTGTAAGTATGCTAGCAAGGCCCCGGCTCGGAATAGCTAAAGAATAGCCTAAAGATTCGTTTCCAAGGCGGGGCCAAACTCGGGAAAAAACGGGAACTCTCACTTAAGCGATCTTACCTACTATATCGGTCACTTGTAAAATTTCACCCAGTATACAACAAGTTGAATAACTCAGAAACTACAAAAAGTTGCGGAACATATTAGGGTGATTCAGATGCCTCTCGGTAAGCTACCCTGAATAGTAAAGTCACTATAGTGATACAAGAAAACTCACCTGGTGTGGCCTGCATTTCCTTCACTCTCCTGGAGTAGTCCTGGAAGGCTGCTGCAAGGGAGTACGTCAGTCTTCTGGCTGCGTTCCTGAAATGTAGAAAATGTGGGTTTTAGAAACTGTAAAGTTAAGTTGTGGGATTTCAGAGTGTTAGGAAATATTCACTTTCCTTTTTACTATTTGTAAAAATCTTGCGAAAACTGTTTTCTAAAGGTATTTGACAACTTCAGACAGAAAGAATGATGTCTTTAGGTCTAGTTCTAATTGGTAATATCTCATTAAAAAAGACCTGGCCCTCCAAAATGGCTTCTGAATATCATCATGACTCATTTTATTGCATGTTTTTTTTTATCTAATCTCAAATATAAATTCTTCTCTCAAAATTATTAGGACAGCGTACGTGAGAGAAGGATTTAGGTCAAAATTCTAAGATAACATCCACTTCAAAATGTTACAAAATCAACAGATCAATCTTACTTATAATCTTTGGATTCCTAAGATAAAGTAGTGTAGCAATCTCTATGAGAAATAATTTATCATTATCAGCCAGCCACACTAGCCAGATTTTGATGTATTGCCAGCTTTGCAACATAGGTATTTTATCTTCTTACAATGTTCTTCTCTACTTGGCCGAATCACTTAGTATATTTTAACTATAGTATCTGGTTGACCGAGATTCCTCGGTTTTTCAACAGACAGCGTTGTTAGTTTATAAAAAACTCGCGAAAAAGAGGGGTGGGTCAAAGATTTTTGTTAAATGATCTATTTAGATCGATTTATCGTCTCCGGAACCCCAAATTTAAAAGATTTTCTGTGCGAGATAATCTTAACTCATTTATCAAACAATGTTTTCATTCAACTAAAGACACTGACATGACGTTGCCAACTAGTTCAGGAACTACCGGCGACATCTTTTGACACATTTTGTTACTAAACCTGGATTAAACCCTGTGATGTTAGCGAAGCGTTGCCTGTTACGATGATCTTGAACTTGCGAGATTTAAAAACTAACAACGACATCTATCGATAAGTTTCGTTACTATATATCTTGACTCGCATACGAAGGCAGGGCATTCAAAGGGAATCAGACGAATCAGACCTTTTTATCAACGAAACCCTTCACAATGATGACAGTCTTGCGAGTTTAGAAAACTAACAGCGACATCTGTTAACAAGATTCGTTACTATACCTTGACTTGCAGTCGAAGGCATGGCATTCGAAGGGATTCAGTCCTTCTACATCCTCATTGCCTTTCACGATGACGACAGTCTTGCGAGTTTTAAAAACTAACAACGACATCTATTGAGAAGATTCGTTACTATACCTTGATTCACAGACGAAGGCATGGCATTCGAAGGGATATAGTCCTTTTACATTCGCGTTGCCCTTCACGATGATGGCAGTCTTGCGAGTTTTAAAAACTAACAGTGACATCTTTTGACAAGTTCAGCGTCGCCCTTCGCAATGACGACAGTCTTGCGAGTTCTAAAAAGTAACAGCGACATCTATTGTCAACTTTCGTTACTATACCTTGACTCGCAGACGAAGGCATGGCATTCGAAGGGATTCAAGCCTTTTTATCAGCGAAGCACTTTACAATGATGATAGTCTTGCGAGTTTTGAAAACTAACAGCGACATCTATTGAGAAGATTCGTTACTATACCTTGACTCGCAGACAAAGGCATGGCATTCGAAGGGATTCAGCCCTTTGACATCAGCGTTGATTTTCACGATGATGGCAGTCTTGCGAGTTTTAAAAACTATTGCTAACAGCGACATCTTTTCACAAGTTTCTTTACAATACCTTGACTCGCAGACGAAGGCATGGCATTCGAAGGGATTCAGACCCTTTACATCAGCGTTATCCTTCACAATGAAGACAATCTTGTGAGTTTTGAAAACTAACAGTGACATCTGTTGACAAGTTTAGTTACTATACCTTGACTCGCAGACGAAGGCATGGCATTCGAAGGGATTCATGCTTTTTTATCAGCAAAGGGCAACAACGATGATGACAGTCTTGCGAGTTTAAAAAACTAACAGTGACATCTATTGACAAGATTCGTTACTAATGTCACTATACCTTGACTCGCAGACGAAGGCATGGTATTCAAAGGGATTCAGACCCTTAACATCAGCGTTGCCCTTCACAATGATGGCAGTCTTGCGAGTTTTGAAAACTAACAGCGACATCTATTGATAACTTTCATTACTATACCTTGACTCGCAGACGAAGGCATGACATTCGAAGGGATTCAGACCCTTGACATCAGCGTTGCCCTTCACGATGATCATCGAGAACACCCTCGTATACACCAAGTCCTGGAAAAAAGAGATTTGGGTGTAAAAATGAAGGAAATACTAAGAGTTGTGATGATTGTATTGGTTTGAAGCACACATCTTTTCGAGAGAGACACCGAGTTGCCCAACGACCCGATGAAGCCTGGTATCTGAGTTTTTTTAACCGTCTATTGCAAGCAGCAGGTCTCTGACATGGTTGGGTTACGAGGTCACGACCGCCGTCTAAGTAATCAATCATAGACAGAAACCGGAACCGACGGCTTAAGGTTTTCTCCAAAGCACGGAACCGTCTTGCTTTCGGACAATCAGGTGGTTTAGCCACAGAATATATAATTGTTTAGCCTGCAATGTCCTCAAACTGGGATAAAATTCCCACCAAGAATTCCCATATCACCAAGCAATCTCAAATATTGTGCCACATGGGCCGTCAATCTACTACTACTACTACTACTATAACAGCCACAATAAAGTCCACTGCTGAACATGGGCGTCCCCCACTTGGGGGGTATTTGCCATACTCGCTTGGCAGGCGGGTTGGTGAGCGCAATGCAAGATGTTGCAATACGATTGCGAAATACATCCAGGGATTGAACTCCTGGATGAATTTATCCCTTAGTCGCCTCTTTCGACACCCACGGGAAAGATATGGGGTGATGACATTCTAAGCCGGCATTACACGTTCAATCTACGTTGAAAGATATACAGAGTGGACCATGGAGTGACGTCAATAAAAATAAATTAGATTCCTCACATCTTGGGGTATTCGAAAATACAATACAATACAATACAAAATGCTTTATTTGTACAAAACACAAAAATGATATCACATACAGTACAAGAAAAAATCAGTACAATATAGGCGGCCTTATTGCTAGAGTAGCAATTTCTACCAGGCAACCTTTGGGTGATGGAAAGAATGTGTACGGTGAAGCGGGATAGTGCATAGGTACATACATCTACATATACTAATAAACTACTTTACATACAAATACATACATTATATAAGATAAAATAAACTAATATATAATTATAAGATAAACTAATACATAAAGGTATATGGAATAAGGATATCAATAAAAACAAAAGAAAAACAATCAGAGAGATATATAACAAGTTACCAACAGATATTCAAATCAGCTTACTTATGATTAGGAGAGGAAAGAAAGTGTTTTTTAATTCTCTCCTTAAAAGATGCGAGTGACGGTGACCGTTGAATCTCTTCTGGCAAAGAATTCCACAGCTTGATAGCTCGCACTGTGAAAGACTTCGCATAAAATTCGGTCCTGTGGGAAGGAAGGTTGAGCTTAAGGGAATCGCTGGCACGTAGATAGCGAGCCAACGTCGAGGAGTGGAAGACAAAGCGCTCTTTGAGGTAAGGAGGAGTATGAGGAAGGAAAAGAATAGAGTAAAGAAGGGAGAGAATATGGCAGTCCCTCCTTAGGGAAATGGGCAACCACTTAAGCTGGGACCTATAGGCAGAAACATGGTCAAACTTCCGCAAACCAAAAATAAACCTAATGCAAAGATTTTGCAGACGCTCCAGTTTGTTTACCAGCTCAACTGTTAAGTCTGGATAACACATGTCCGCATAATCCAGAATCGGCAATAGAAGCGTGTGTGCCAAAGAGATTTTAGTTTTAGTAGGCAGCAAGTTCTTAAGACGCTTCAGCGAATTGTACGCGCCAAACACCTTCCGACTTACTTCAGCGACATGGTCCTTCCATGAGAAACAATCATCAAAGATAACCCCAAGGTTCTTAACTTTACGGCTAAAGGGTATTATGGTACCGTCGAAAACAATCGGGGGGAGCGAGTTATGGTCAACACGAGAAATATTCCAAGAGCTGCCAATGATGATTGTCTGGGTTTTTGCTGGATTTACCATCAAGCCATAAGAACGACTCCAGTCAGCAATGTTGTTAAGATCTCTGTTTGTTGCGGCAATTGCGCCTGGGAGGCCAGAGAGTGGTGCTTGCGTATAAATTTGAAGATCGTCTTCGAAAATACCCCATGTATGTTCCGCGATTATTTTTAGTTTCCGAGTTATTCGACTTTTAAAGTTGTATGGGAAAAACTCGAATGGCAGATATTTTTTCTTTTTTTTGTAGGTACGCTAAAAAGTACAAATCATAAAGATTGTACTAGGAAATCAACCGCGCGAGAAGCCCTTACACAGAAATAAAAAAGGAAAGGAAAAATTACTGCCAGTCGTGATTTTCCCATACAACTTTAAAAGTTGAATAACTCGAAAACTAAAAATAATCGCGGAACATACATGGGGTATTTTCGAATACCCCAAGATGTGAGGAATCTTCTTTTTATTGACGTCACTCCATGGTCCACCCTGTATAAATAGGCGACTTGATGGTGCAAGCCTAGGGTGTACACGTAACTATGGGTACTCATTCATGATCTTACCTGCACTCCATAAGATATCGACTCAATATTGAAGAACACTGTCATTTGGTCGTACTCATCCTTTTTCCCCTGACTGACTGACTCCAGGTGTACTCCATCTACTGTGATGATCAGCTTCACTATCGGCAGGATTTGACCTGGAAATTAGAGATGAAAGATTTTAGCATGATCTGGATATGAGCCTATCAGTCTCTACCAACTGGGCTAATCTTATCGCAGCTTAATCTTAGACTCTAAATTAAGCAATGTAAGGGCTCTATCTACCGGTAAAGTAAAGTTTTGCAACTAGGTAATTCAGATCCTACTTGCTGTGGAAACTTATCCTGTGTTCTAAAATTTTTGAATTCAAAGACTATTGTTCATAAGCAGTACCTGATAACTATTTGTCTCATATTAACGTGTTATACGGTTACTGATTCAAGGTTCGTTGGCTTACCAGACCGAAAAATTGCTTCCTTGCAGACTGCCATAAAATGAAAGACTTCCATACATACATACATATATCACGCCCATACCCCTTGCGGTGTAGGCAGAGCGTAAACGGCCATTTACACCTCGTCGGACAAAAGTTAGAATCATTCAGAAGAGTGTGTATCATGATAGTGACAGGTTGAAGAGATATAACATCGCAATACACATCAAGTCTCAAATCCCTTAGTCGACACTAAGACAGCCACGCGCAAGATATGGAGTGATGCTATTCTATGCCAGCATCTATTCTATGCAGTGCAAGATGTTTATCACACTGGGAGCGCTGCTGCCCATACCCTGGACCCTATCCCATAGTCTTTTTTTTACTTACAACACTTTTGCAGGGTTGAGAGAGGTGATAGAGTTGGGTGATGCCATTCTAAGCCGGCATCACGCGGCAAGAATGATCGCTTACCTGGAGGTAACGCCTTGGCTGCTGCTACCATCAAGTCCACAGGTTTTCTGGTGTGTTTGATGCCCCATAGGCCTCGAGCGTCGCTTTGCCCCAAATACTTCACCTGCAATAAGAAAAATAAAACTTCTAATTATTATTATAACATTTTTATAATTAGCCTAAAAGATCTCACTGCTGGGCAAAGGTCTTCCATTTGTTGCTACGCAGCGCCATCGAACTTGTAAACCTTCTTTAAACATCTTGCACTGCGCTTGCCAATCCACTTGCCAAGCGTAGTGAGTATGGCAATCACCCCTCGATACAGGGGAGGCCTATGTCCAAAATTGGACTGTTGTGACTGTAGGTGAAGGTAAAAATAAGATACGGGGTTTTGAGGGCGATAGATGGATATCGCTGGGTTTCATTCTTCAAGAAAAATGCCGAGATATGCTCGAATCAACCCAGTACTGCCAATTTAAATATCTTTTTTATTCACTTAGTTAGCATTTAAGCTGAAGCGATGAGTTCCGAAATACCGCTGCCGAAAGGTCCTGAGGTCATCAGGTATGGATGGAAGTGTCCATACGACAAACTTTTAGGGTGGTACCTATAATCCAGATAGACTATGAATGCGAATCTGCGAGGCACCGGTCTCACGATTGGATAAGGATGACCCTGTAATGTGTAGAAGTAGCTTATCGCAGAGGACGAAACTCACAAGAGTTCTCACATGACAATCATGAGACCGATGCCTCGCAGATTCGCTTTCATAGTCCATCTGGACTATACCTATCCTTTTTTATTGATTGTGGGTTGGACCAAGAGAAAGGGCATGATTCCTCACACTATATTATTGTCCAGCGATGCACATACGTACATGGAATAATAAGCCATGAGCCCCCATGGCCGATATGACGTCACATCCGGTCGCTATAGGGCCAACCTGGTTCTGATTGTTGTCACTTTGAATCGTAATTTGATTCGTAGGTGTATATATTTATTTTTCAACATGTTTCTACTTTAGTTACATACCTATCTTATGGCGTTCTATTTGGAAATTGTTCCTATTTTATTTTATTTTCTAATGTGATTTACATCCACGCTAGGTTGGCTGGAAGCAATCTCTAATAGAAATAACCTCGCCTTTGTTTCAATTGTATGTTTAACTGTATATTTAATGGTGAACACTAAAGAATTTATAAAAAGGTGATAATCATATGCCCATACAAGGTTAGGCCCCTCGAAATGGGGGCCTAAATCGAAATGGCTAGTAATTAAACTCGTAGTAATGTATTTCTTACGCTATCTAGATCATGGTGGCATACTTAGTTTTTAATTATCTAACGGGAAACTGATGAAACGACGCAAAATAATTCTTAACCTAAAATGGCATAACCTAACTAAGTATTTTGATAAGAGTTATAAGGTGAAAGTATTTATACTCGCACACCCACAACGCACTCGCCGAATTTTGGATTCTTTGTATGAAAATCTGTGGAACCTCGAAAATATTGTTGAGCCGCACGCGCCTAACCGAACGGATTCCCCAGCCAGTGCTCTTTTCTCTTTTTTCGTGTGGGACACCGAGTCGTTCAACGACCCGATGAACCCTGGTGTCAGAGTTTTTCAACCGCCTACTACAAGTATCAGGCCTCTGACATGGTTGTGTAACGACCGCCATCATAGACAGCAACCGGGACCGAGGGCTTAACGGCCCATCCGAAGCACGGAACCATCTTACTTGCGGACAATCAGGTGGTTCAACCTGCAATGTCCTAACCAGACTGGGAACAAATTCACAAAGTGATAAATATCAACTTTGTGATTGACCCCACCGGGAATTGAACCCGGAACCTTTGCGTGGCAGGCAGGCATACTAACCACTGCGCCACATCGGCTTTCTAATCTAAGCCAGTGCTAATCATAGACTATAATGCTGATGACGTCATGAGTGCACGCGGACAGTGTAACCATTTAAAAAGATTTAGTTTTTGTCAATGCTGCCAGACTATCCCATCAACATTACCTCCCAGTAAAGTCTGCTGTTCACCGTCCGTGTTCCAGTTTTTCTTAACTAAAGTTTCGAAGGTTTTGGAGTCTATGTCACTCTTAAAGAATAACCAAATGACATTTTCACATTTTGCTTATTTGACATTTTAATATTTGAGATTCCGTCCTTTTAAATTCAATTGACATTCTGTTACCTTAACATTTAGACATTGGCACAAAATGTTTTCCGCTTTTTCTTTACATTTTGTTACGTTTACATTCTAGCAATTTTACATTTTGCTACTTTGACGTATTGGCATTTTGCTTTTCTGCACATTCTACTTCCTTGAACAATAATATTTTTTAAAAGTTGAAACAGCGGGACCTGTAATATGTTCAAAAGTTTTGTTCCACCGTAGAACATAGAACGTAGAAAATATCCGACCTGTTCTACTGTAGAAGTGATCAGTTGGATATATGGGAACAAAAGTAAGCTGCGTGGTGCACGGAGAAAATTCTGCAGTTACGAAAGTTGGCTGCTTGAACGTGCCTTTGGCGTAAAATGACAGCAATTATTATTTGAAATAAAATTCCGAAAAATACACACATACGGCAAAATTACACATTAAATTGGGAGGAAAGTACTCTTGGCAACACCAACTCTATTCAATGCGGCTGTGCTTGCGGCTAGGTGTGCGAGGCCATCCGCATTATTCAGCGCGTACGGCGAGTACGTTGCGGGTGTGCGGGTATACTTCCTTTTGCCAAATGACAACTTGATGACAATAGCAAAAGAGGAAATGCAGAAGTATGGCAGAAGTTTTATTCTCTATGAGAGTTTCAAAGAGTATGTAATACTTGCAGGGTAGATGGGGTAAAATGGTACCTACCCCTGATCAGAATTTTAAAGACATTGTTGAAAGAAGTTTCCAAACACGAATTCGTATCACCCTTTGCAGTTCCTGTGGCATGGTCTGTTATATTTTTGCCGTTGTAATGCCAGTGGCAGCTGGCCTATTATTACTATTATTTAATAAAGTCATATAAATCATAAAAATGTCATTAATCATTAATCTATCATTAATTTTGTTGTAGTCGCTTTTGTTGCTTGTCTTACGTACGAACCCGACTATAACATAACATAACAGCCACAACGGTCCACTGCTGGACATGGGCCTCCCCCTATCGGGGGGTATTGCCATACTTACCATGCTTGGCAGGCGGATTGGCGAGCGCAGTGCATGATGGTGCATTAGCAGGGAACCCTGCTGCCCATTCCCTGGATGAGTATCCCTTAGTCGCTTTTTATGACACCCACGGGTAGAATTGGGGTGATGCTGTTCTAAGCCGGCATCACTCGGCATACACAGGAGATTGTCTGCGCTGTAGTTGTTTTTACGCATCCTGGGTTCTAAAAAATGCTCCATTTTACCCTTATTTCCTCTTAGTTGCTCTTAGTACCTACTTTACGTTTGTGTCACAGATGTCAGCAGAATCAAGGAACCAGAATTTTGACCGGAATAAAACACAAAAATATACTTTTTAACATAAATTGTGATTCCCGTTTCGCCTGAAGATGATTTATATAAGATTTTGATCCAAAAAACGTATCATCTTTTTTACATTTCATGAGATTCTTAGCCGTTACTTAGAGGGGGGCCTAGATTTGATTATTTCCTTTGTGTAGTCGGCGCAGTGGTAAGTGGTGACCCGTACTTATTGCCTACTAGTACTACGCAAAGGTCCCGGGTACAATTCCTAGGGTGCAAATAAACAACTTACTATACGGGGACACAAAATAGAGAATTAGAGAGTATACAGAAGTTTCACTCGACCCTATTTAGGGTGTTCGAGATCGTCACTTGTTACATAGACTGTCAAAATTTTTTAAGTACTAGGTAGGTATAAGAATATCAAAACAATAAAATATCAGATTTTGGATGAAGAGAGGAGGTATATACCACAAAATAGCAAGTATATAAAAGGTTCACTCTCAACAATCTCAAAGTAAGATAAGAATATCAAAACAGTAAAATCTGACACAAGAAAGTCATATGATTCTGAGCCAATTTTAATCCAAGAAATATGACTTTCGTGGCATATTCTTGAGTTCCCCTAGATTCCAATTATTTTCAGTTAAAGTTATAATAGCACGTCATATATTTTGGAAGAAGATGAAAAATTTCGACCTCCCATACAAAATTGCCGATCATAATCCCGCTAAGCTACATTGTACCCAATACTGGGTAATTCTTATCCGATCGTGAGACCGATGCCTCGCAGATTCGCATTCATTGTCCATCTGGACAACCCTAAAAGGTTGTCGTATGAACACCTCCATACCTAATGACCTCAGGACTTTTCGCCATCGGTATATCGGCACTAGTAACTGAATAAAAATTATATTTAACCGACATCCAGAACTATGGAAACTCGAAATTATACATTATGATTTTTTTTGTTGCTTCGAAGAGCACGGCAGTCATTACAGAACCATGTTAGAAGCCTAGGCGTAGTTTAAAAAAAAATACGGTCTCAGTATAGGCCAGTACCTAATTAAAGTATTGCATAAGAAATACATGAGATATTTCAAACCATTGTCTTAATTTCTTATTTTGAATAGGTTAATTGAAACCTAAAACAGTAAAGCTGTGATCTCATTACGTACCTATTGTTGTAGATTGAATTGTTAAGATACATAAAACGTAATTATATTGCCTTGTAGGGTAGGCTAGTATCTACAATTATTATATTCTGTGAGGTAGGTAGAGTTTCAAAGGTACACAGATGATTATTTTCATATAGGTAAGATTTAGCCGTGTGATGCCGGCTTAGAATAGCATCACCCCAATTCTACCCGTGGGTGTCGTAAAAAGCGACTAAGGGATACTTATCCAGGGAATGGGCAGCAGCGTTCCCTGTCGATGCAACATCATGCACTGCGCTCGCCAATCCGCCTGCCAAGCGTGGTGAGTATGGCAATACCCCCCGATAAGGGGAGGCCCATGTCCAGCAGTGGACTGCTGTGGCTGTTATGGTTAGGTAAGATTTTGGAGCGTTCAATGCTAAGAGCGTTCAAAGCCAGGTATCTCGTTGATCGTGTACCAAACATTGAAATTAGACGTAAAACGAAAGTCTACAATATCTAGGCAAGCGAGAAACGAGGTTGAGGTGGAGATGGGCAGGACACTTGGTCTTCTTCTTCTTCTTTTTCGTGTGGGACACCGAGTCGTTCAACGACCCGATGAACCCTGGTGTCAGAGTTTTTCAACCGCCTACTGCAAGTAGCAGGCCTCTGACATGGTTGTGTAACGACCGCCATCATAGACAGCAGCCGGGACCGACGGCTTAACGTGCCCATCCGAAGCACGGAACCATCTTACTTGCGGACAATCAGTTGGTTCAGCCTGCAATGAGGACACTTGGTAAGACGAAGTGACGATCGTTGAACAAAAGCAGTCACAGAGTGGTGGCCAAGAGGAGCGGAAAGATCAGTGGGCACACCACCCGCTCGATGGCCCGACGATATCGTCAAGCTTACAGGACCTCCCTGGGTACGGCTGGCACAGGACGAAGTGACGATCGGTGGCCAAGAGGAATGGAAAGGTCAGTGGGCAGACCACCTGCTCGAGGGTCCGACGATATCATCAAGCTTACAGGACCTCACTGGATCAGGCTGGCACGGGACCGTGAGGGTTGGTGCTGAGAGAGGAGGCCTATACCCTGCAGTGGGTGGATGTGGGCTGAGGATGGTGATGATGATAAGATTTTGGAGCTTATTCAAGAATGATTGACTCTTGGGAAGAGACCACCTTTCTTATTTAAATAGGCTTCTTCGTACTCATACTTTTCGTTCTGGTTATACCTACGTGATCCAGCTACTAAATACCTGCTAACACTATATTTAAATACAAATTATTACATCAGGTTTACATGTAGCGAGGATGGTAGGTACCTAATAAATAGAAAGCGTGGTACAGCACATCTCGCTCGCCATCCAACGCGGTAACGCCGCGGGCGTGATAGGCACCTTCGAACCAGGTATGCTTCGGGGTGGACTTTTCGATTAGTTAGGTTTTAAGTTTAGATTTTAACGAACGATTTTTAGTTACCTACTTAGTTTAGCATTGTAACGATCTTTAGTCCTAGTAGACAATAAAATATCTTTAACCATAAATAGAAAGTGAATCTACCAAGCCATCATTACATACATATATCACGTCTATATCCCTTGCGGAGCAGGCAGAGCGTAAACGGCTAAAAAAACGGCCGTTTACCTTTACACCAAGTCTGAGAAAAGTTTGAGAGTCATTTAAAATATCATATTTATTACGTAATAAATAATTTATTTTGAACGCACATCCATATCAGAATAGTAGTTTTTCATACAGTGACTAAGAATGAACCAGTATAAATTAATCCATTAGAATTAGACGAATAATTTGATATACTACTGATAGTACCAAATAGTAGGTACGTAACTGTGATCCCTGAACTATAGATTTCTAAACCCGTCATGCTCTGCTTAACCCGTATGTAACACGGTCACGGTCTATGGACACATTCAAATACATCTACATGTACATATAGGTGTTTATGTACAGGGTGTTAGGGACGGTGTAACGAAAACTTTGCAGGCATGATCAGACCATGAAACTAAACAACATTTACTATGGAGCCAATGACCTATACAAAATTCGCGATCAGCTGACTGATTTTGTATAGGAGGTCGGAAAAATTTTCTCGTTTCCCAACATTGGCTCCATAGTAAAACTTATTCAGTTTCATGGTCTGATCACGCCTGCAAAGTTTTCGGTACCTTACACCCTGTATGTAGGGTATGTGTTTATGTATATGTAGGGTAGCTATGTAGGTAATTATCTTCGTTTAATATACGGTGATAAAATGTGGTTGATGTCATCTTTGATAGTAGCTACATACCTACATACTGCACAAATATGACTCACATAATTATGTTCAGCTGGACTTATAGCACAAATAAAGGATAAAGCGCCTTAACAGATAGCTCACTCAGAACTAGCGATGATTTTGACGAATAACTGGAATCTCACAGTAACTTAAGGTAACTAAGAAAATGTTTTTCACTTATTTTTAGATTCACGTATTTATCATATACAGGGTGAAATTTTACTAGTGACCGATAGCAAAAACTCAGAACCGGCTGGTGATAAGGAACAACTTTCCTCAAGAAACATAGGTCGAAATATGAAAAGATGGACGGGTCACTTGTAAAACACCCTATACCTATTCTATTACAAACAACTTCCCCCTGTTTTCATGTACCTAGGTAGTAGGTAGAAACGATTGCTAAAAAGTTTTCATGCAAAGAAACTGGCAAACATCTACGAAAAACTTTGACAGAAGGCCATTAAAAGAAATAAAAAAAAAATCTTTTTTTACCAAATTGCTTTTACAGGCTCACGGGCATTTTTTCGGTTATTGTGGCCAGTACCTGCTCAATTTAGGTACACAATTATTTTGTTGGCGTTTCTTTCGCGGGGAGCTTACTTTTTAAATTTCTTTCTCGAAAATGCAAATGATCGTAGTAGCTCATACATCCAAAAATTTGTTTGAAAAATATTTGTCACGTTTTGCAAAAAAACACAATTGTAACCTCCTATATCAAATTGTAAACTCAATGAGCTAATCTGCAACTGTCTCTTTGTAATCGTAATCTTAACTTTTAGGTCAAATTACTTGACTCTCTGTACCATTGAGGTATTTGACCCCACTACTTATTATGACTACTTGTATTATGCGGTTTTACGTAATTTTATTAGACGTACAATTACGTTACATTACTAAGCTTTTTTAAGAGTTTAATAGTCTTCTAGTGGCCGTGTTATGCCACAGTCTGACAAAATATTGAGGGTCATTTAGAAGACTGTGTATCACCATAGCCACAGGTTGTCAGCTTCTCGCCTAAAATTGCAATACCTACGCATCAACTCTCAAATCCGTTAGTCGCTTCTTACGATACCCTCGGGGAAGATATAGGGTGATGCTATTCTAAGCCGGCACCACATGAAAAAAAAATTGTTACCTGAAAAGAAACAGGCAAGTCTTCCACATTGACTGGTCCCTCGTTTTCCGCCATTTTGAATTATTATCTTCTATATTTCATACTATAAATTTTCTTGTTCGTTTCCTGATGTTATGTTCTGGATATCCGATGAGAACTGTGGTCCATTTTTGTTTCTGTAACAATAAAAAAACATTCTATTAGGTTTGGTTAGGTAAAGGTTAGCTAAGTTAGGTCTGCGTTGTGACCAACCAATCTATTACTTTGTGAGAATGTTCCTATATTTCTTTTTTTTTTTGAGAAATTGTTTACCTAACACGAGAAGTGTTTTAAAATTTGGTATTCATGTTCCTATATTGGTTAGGAAAACGTAGGCTGACAGCCGATATGGCGCATTGGTAGTTAGTACGACTGCCTGCGACGCAGAAGGTTTCGGATTCAATTCCCGGTGGGATCACACACAATGTTAGATACCTACTTTTCACTTTGTGAATTTTTTAGGACATTGTTAAACCACCAGTGGCCTATGCAACGAAGCTACAGGCTACAATTCTACAGGCGAAATTCGATGTACATTGCGTAGACGGTTAGCCATTATTATCTCATAATTAAACCGGCTACGCAATGTACATCGAACTTCACCTGTAGAATTGTAGCCTGTACTTTTGTAACATCGGGCACTGATTGTCGGAAAAGCAAGATGGTTCCGTGCATCGGAGGGCACGTTAAGTCTTAGGGGCACGTTACTGTACGCAAGCACAATAGAAGTTCTAAATTACTTAGTAGGCGGTTTAATTAATCTAAATTACGGCCGTCCGTCTAATAGGCCATATTTGACAGCTGTCACGTCATGTTAATGCTATAACATAAGGACTATTTTTCTTTGGTGACATGTCTTCTAGTATGGGTTTGACAGCTGTCGTCAAATATATCCTATTCAAACGGCGGTACTGTAAAACACTGTCACGACAAGAAGATTGCATGCAATGCAAATAAAAAAAGCCTACTTTGTGCCCAGGTGGTACTTTTGTGAAAGGTGTACGTTAGAACCACCAGACCATATAGTTCAACAACCATAACAACCATCAGTGTTGCAATTTATTAACCTTACAAAGGGATGAGTCACCCCCAAGCGAAAGGTCAATCGTGACGAAGGTTCCCACGATGTAGGTTAAATGCCCTTAAGGGGTGAATGGCAAAGGGATATTCTACTTATAGGGTGAAATTACATTTAGGTAAATGGATTAGAATAGCATCACCCTATATCTTTCCCTGGGTGTCGTAAGGGTTTATGTGTATTGCTATTTTAGGCGACAGCCTGACAACCTGTCACTATGGTGATACACAGTCTTCTGAATGACTCTTTAAAGCCGTCTACGCTCTACCTACCCCGCAAGGGATATAGGCGAGATATTATGTATGTATGTACGTACGCATGTTAGAACCACCAGACCATACAGTTCAATAACCATAACAACCACCAGTGTTGCAATTTATTAACCTTACAAAGGGATGACTCACCCCCATGCGAAAGGTCAACCGTGACGTAGGTTCCCACGGTATAGGGGAGGTTAAATTACCTTTTAGTACTAACTAATAGTCGTGTCGCTCAGAATAGCATCACCCTATTATTTTTCTGTGCGTGTCGTAAGGGTTGACTAGTCTTTTGTCTAATCTAAGTTTGTTATCCTTCTAAGATTTAATATGTATCATAGCTTTAGGCAATGAACCGACATGGCAATCTGTCAATATACACAATTTTCTGTCAATATACACAATTTTCTGTCAATATACACAATTTTCTATCAATATGCACAATTTTCTGAAAAAACCTTCGTACGTAGCGATATTTTTTTTACCGGCCGTTCACTTTCAATCTACCCCACTAGGGATAGAAGCATGATGTATGATACCTAGTATTATTGCAATTTATTAACCTTACAAAGGGATGAGTCACCCCCAAGCGAAAGGTCAACCATGACGCAGGTTCCCACGGTGTAAGGGAGGTTAAATGACCTTAAGGGGTGAATGGCGATGGGATATTCTATAGGGCGAAATTACGTAAATGGCTTAGAATAGCACCACCCTATATCTTTCCATGGTTGTCGTAAGGGATTTTTAGAGTTTATGTGTATTGCTATTTTAGGCGACAGGCTGACAACCTGTCACTATGGTGATACACAGTCTTCTGAATTACTCTTTAAAGGGATAAAGGAATCACCAGAGACCATATAGTTCAACAACCATAACAACCATCAGTGTTGCAATTTATTAACCTTACAAAGGGATAAGTCACCCCCATGCGAAAGGTCAACCGTGACGAAGGTTCCCACGGTGTAGGGGAGGTTAAATGACCTTTAGGGCGGATGGGTGATGGGATATTCTATGTTGGTATGTTTGTTTGTATAATGGTTGATGGATTTCTGATATAAAGAGTGTAAACAAGTAGATGTGTTAAGAAACAAACGAATCTAACAACACCTCATATGTCAAAATCCAACTATCCGTTTGGGCTGTAGCCCGTGAAAAAGAATTTACTAGTCCACATACATACATACATACTCTCGAAAAACATAACCCTCCTTCTGAGGCCGTCGGATAAAATATATTTTGAAGAGTAAGGTAATGTCCGCTTGAGCGTCGTTTATTTTCCACCTTATTTTAATACGAATACGGTTTATGTCATACGTTTGACAGACGCATCCGTCGACGCAGCGTTGTGCGAAGCCGTTTGACATAAACTTATGAATGTGAATCAAATGAATGACGCACAAACGGATATTGCGTGTGTTTTTCGCCTTAACTGTCTCCTCAAAAAAAACATAGATTCTAGAGTCATACATAGCTTAGTCTACCAAATTTTATATTTAAACTTGCAATTTTTTTACAACTTGTGTATTATTTATACAACGTGTTACAAAACAACCAATAAATCTCCCATACAAAGTGAGTTCATTTTGTATGGGAACTCCAATTTTTTTTTTCATATTTCGACCCATGTTCCATGGAGAAAGTTGTTCAGTTTCATGAGTACCTTGACCTCCTTTCAGCTTTATTGGTTGTTTTGTAACACCCACAGTAACCGTTGTCATAGGTCGGTTAAAAGTAGTACCTGCCTCGAGTATTAGCTTCAACGATCATAGTGTCATAGAGGTCAAATTATTGCATACCTACTACGTCTTAAATAAATGGTATATAAGTATACATAACAAAAACACGTTTTCTCTTGGCAAGAAACATTTAACCTTACATTTGACCGTGTGGTACCGGCTTAGAATAGCATCACCCCATATCTTTCCCGTGGGTGTAGTAAGAAGCAACTAAGGGATTTGAGAGTTGATGTGTATTGCAATTTTAGGCGACAGGCGACCTATGACTATGGTGATACACAGCGTCTTCTGAATGACTCTCAAACTTTTTTCAGACGTCGTGTAAATGGCCGTTTTTTTCAGCCGTATACGCTCTGCCTACCCCGTTAGTATAGGCGTGATGTATGTATTAATTTATAAAACACTAGCTGCCCGTCAGCGGTTTCACCCACTGCAACCTATTATTCCGCGGGATAAAAGCATTATTCGCCAAGAGATGTCGCTGTTAGTTTTCGGCGAAAACGTTTAAAACGCGGATCGGCTCAGTCACGCCACCTATTTCAAAAATATTGGAAAATGCGTGATCCCGTGGGAATGAGACATTTTTCCGTGGTAAAAAGTATCCTATGTGTTATTCCAGATGCCCTATTATATTTCTGCAAAGTTTCATGTCAATCTAATCAGCCGTTTTTGCGTGATGTCGTAACAAACACACACACAAACATCCGCCTTTATAATATTATATATTATATAGTAGGATTTTACCACATTTGTGAAATACCCAACACAGATTGGTTTCAAGGTAACTCTTATCAATGTAACAATGTCATATCTACAAGTCTTACCTACCTGCGTTAATAGTACATACCTGCGTGTAGTTTTATCTGATTTAATTCAATGTTTTGTTACTTGTTAAATTATTTTGCTCCTAAATATCTACCTTATAGCATAGACATTCCAAAGCGAAGTCAATATACCGGGAGTAACAAAAAGGGTATTACAAGCCGAAAGGAGGTGAAGGCACTCATGAAACTGAACAACTTTCACCATGGAACATGGGTCGAAATATGAAAAAATAATTGGTCCTCCCGTAGTAAATCAGTCAGCTGATCGGCGATTTTGGATAGGAGGTTGTTAGGACCAATTATTTTTTCATATTTCGACCCATGTTCCATGGTGAAAGTTGTTCAGTTTCATGAGTACCTTCACCTCCTTTCGGCTTGTAGGGACCGATTGTCAAAATGTTATTTGAACTACTTATGATCGTAAATTTTTACCCGACTACCTAGTCAGTAGGAGTGTTATACAGGAGAAATGACACTGGCTCTATTAAAATTTAATAAATTCAAAATTGTGGATGTTTAACGCATAATATAACTTTGAAATTATCGCAGTTTTTGGTTTTTATCATCTTTCCTAGTGTTTGGTTGGCTGGCACGTGCTTTTTACATGGGTGAAAAATATAAAACATAATATCTAATCATTGAAGTACCTTCGTAGTAAAATTATCGAGAAGTAAAATAAACAAAAAAAATTGGTCACGACTGTCAATACTGTCAAAGGTTTTTATTGGACATCGTGACCGCTCGTCGTGACGTTTTGTCAGCAAGTTTTGACAATAGAAATTGTAGACATCCACAATTATAGATTTTGGACGAAAAACTATCGATTTATTTCGCCAAGGCAAGAAAAATAAAAATAAGATGGCTGGACTTCCTAAGCAAACTGTTGTGATATCAATTCAAAGTAAAATTTTGAGTTTAATATCCGCCATTATAAATTTAATATACCTACTTTTATATAACCAGTGTCACTCGTGCTGCCTCATTTGTCAAGATCCGCTCAGCCGTCTCGGTTGAAGCCCGTGAAAAAAAAACTCTTATCCAAACATCCATACATACCTACACACATACCCAAATACGTACTTACTCTCGATTAACATAACCCTTCTTCTGAGACAGTCGTATAAAAAGGATACTTACTACTCAGGCTATGATTTAGGTTCCGGGCCTCACTCTCTTTCTTGATTAAAAAACATATTTTTTATAAACATCCTTCCCAAAACTCGTCAAAAGCACGTGCCAACCAAAAAAACACCACTTCCCCAATATTCACATTTAAAATGCGTCTTTTTACGCACCTGTCTTAACGGTCGATCCATCTGTGATATAAGTAGGTACCTACCTGCGCAGACGCACACGCACCCCTGTCAAAACGGCCAAACAGCTGATTTGCTCATTTGAATAGTCTTTTGTTTACAACTGACTTGCAATATTCAGGGATTCTTGGCCTATATACTTAAAGTAGGAATTTATTTCGTATTTCTAAAATGGAAAATATGAGAAATGTTTTTCAGATTGACGAATAGAAGATAGAAGGATATAGAGTTTACAGAAGGATCACTCTACCCCATAAAGGATTTTCGTGATTGAGTCAAGCAAGATTGCTAGATTAAATCCGTGCCCGGCGTGAATAAGTTGATAAGTCGAGATGTATGATATTTTTTTTATTAGCTCAACCGCTTTCTTTTGCTATGAAGTTGTATGTCACAAAAAATCATCTCGATATGTTCATTATAGGCTGAGATATCGTATTCGGTAATAAGTAAATAACTCTGTTTTTTGCGTTATTTTGTTGACAACACTATTTATCAAGGTATAATTTTACGAGTTTTGTACAAAATTAAGAACATGTCGATATGTCAACTTATTCACAAACACCACATACATGTTTAAAGTTTGATATTTCAATTTACTCATTTAGAAATGTTTCACTCTTAAAGTGTGTAACTTGATATGTTAATTTGTTTAAATAGTATCTTCAGTTTTACATTTGATATGTCAATTTGTATAAATAGTCTCTTCATTCTTAAATTTGATATGTCAATTTGTTTAAATTGTATTTTCAGTCTAACATTTGATAAGTCAATTTATCTAAATGGTCTCTTCAGCCTTACATTCGATAAGTCCATTTGTTTAAATAGTCTCTGCAGCCTTTATGCGATATATCAATTTATGTAAATAATCTTTCGAGTAGCGACTCATATCTCAAACCTTCCCACAAAAAAGCTATACAAGCGCGTGTTTAAATTTTAAACACTATACAAAAAATTGGTACGCCAGACAAGCGTTAAACTGTGTGTGTCGGAGTTTTTTTGTGGTAAGGCCCATAGTTTCTCAAATCTCTAAAGGGTTCAAAAATAATATCTCTTTTTGTCCCAAATTAGTTATGACCGAGATCAGCTTAACAGTAGTTCAAAGTTACCTAAGACATCATTGAACCTTACTTTAGCATCACAAAATCTGTGCCTAAAGTGAAAATACTTTAACTATAATCCTCTTCACCTGCTTTAATAAAAAGTTATTTCTAACATTTCTCTCTCAAGGTCGTTAAAGTGGCTATACTCACTTGACTATGCTATGACTTCGAGCAGCTCTAACGAAGAGGTGGAGGCTGTGACGATGTGTCGCCGAACGACATGGCTACGCACGACATTAGGAAGTCAACCAGCATTTGGGCGCAGAAACCAAATGCTGGTTGACTTCCTAAGCAAGCGAAGTTCTTTTGTCCCGGTATGGTTACCTTTTTCCAGAAAAAGCCCCAACAGAATTGGAACTAAAAAAGCCCAGACGGGAGGACAAAGAGTGAGATTGAGTTCATCATGACGGATATTAGGCACTTATTTAGGGAAGTGTCTGTGATTATTAGGTTTAATACACAGGTAGACACGTAAGAGGGTATCCTAAATAAATACCAACTTCAAGTGGAAAAGAAGTCTCATGATGAGGCCCGCTCTGCATCCCAACCTGCTCCAAGCCGGACACAAGTTCCAACAATAAGAACTCCTGGAGACACTATAAATGCTGATGAGAACTTAGAAGGCAAAAACAGATCTATATAAGAAACAAGAGTGAGGCACATTCACAAAGGACGAAAAGACAAAAGTCCAAACTTTCAAGTTTCAAACTTATATGAGAGACACCAGAGGATGCTTTTTCAGAAAAAGATGCTTCTGATCTTTTCATAAAAAGATAGAGATGAGAAGAGAGACAGAAGCATGGTGAGACGCGACCTCCGAAGCTCAAACACTCTTACAAGAGGCAATCGCCGGACAAAAGTCTTTACTAAGACACTGAGAAGGAATCATGTAGCAAAGCTAACTGCCTTGAATGGTGATACCGTCACATCAGTTCCAGGGGTTCTCGCTGAAATCGAGGACTTAAATAAAAACCTTCCTCTGATACGGCAGCCTACAGAGCCCTCTTTCCTGCCACTTTACGGACAATCTCCCGGACGTAGATAAAGCTGGAATCGAGTGATCTGAGGCAGTGTAATAATAGGAAGGCCTCCGAGGAAGACGGAGTGCCCTTGCTACGCTGCTTAAAGCTAGTGAAAAAGGCTATTCAACTCCACAATTGCCAATGGGACAACCCTGAAGGCGGCGAAGGAGCAGACACATTCACAAACACATTGAGCCGATCAAACTACTGGGTAAAACGTCTATAATCTTTTCATGGCCGTAATCGTCTGGCGTCAAGAATTGACATCTTCCAGCCACTGAAACAGGCTGGGTTCCGTAATGGCTTCAGCACTGTGAACCACATCCATACTGTACTGCAGGTCATACAGAAGTCAGAAGAGTAAAATAGCCAATCGCTGGTTGTATAAATCAGCGACGATGACCTAAACCACATGAAGATCATCTCCGTTCAAGTACAAAACCAGAAAGTAAGACCCATACCACTACTCCGAGGTGTAAAGCTTGGTGATGTTATATCCCCGAAACTTTTTACCACGACGCTGCTGACGTGAATGGTGAAAATCTCAAGCATCTCCACTTTGCCGTCCACATATCCATAATAAGCCTGCAAAAAAATTTTCAAGTCTAAATACGACCTCGAGGTCGAGAAGCGTGTGAGCCTCGAGATGAAACTTGGACAATAGCAAGGTCATCTTCAATCAGTAGAATGTGTTGACCTTGAAGTTGTCCAGAAGTATGTTTACCTTAGGCAAACATTGCAGTTAGGAAAATTCAACTTCGAGGCTGAAATCACTAGAAGAGTGCATCTAGCCTGGGCAGCATTTTAGAATCTGGAGTCACTTTTGCCACAACGCCTCAAGACTAAGGTGTTCGATCAGTGCATCTTACTTTTCATGACTCCTAAACGTAAAACCAGACAGTGACAAAATAGGCCACCTGCTAAATTTCACTCAGAGGCCTATGGAAAGGTTTAAAGAATCTCGCTAATGGATAATGGATAAGGCTTTAAACGATTATCCGCCAAAAGACTAAAGTAACAGACATAGTATGGAAGTGTGGCAAGCTGATTTGTGCAGTCGGTTGGTCACATATGTCGCAGAGTTAATGGACGGTGGAGTAAGCGGGTCTTCAAAAGGAGGCCATGACTCGGCAAGCGTAGCGTTGGACGCCTTCCAGCCAGATGGACCGATGACTTAAAGCCAAAAGCGACTGGAAGGAAAAACGGGAGATCGTGACTTGTGACGTAGCCTGGGAGGCCTACACCAAGCAGTAGACTGCTATAGGCTAATGAGATTGATGCCAACAGCCACAACAGTCCACTGCTGGAAATGGTTCTCCCCCTATCAGAGAGTGTTGCCTTAGTCACCACGCTTGGCAGGCGGATTGGCGAACGCAGTGCAAGATGTTGCATTGACAGGAAACGCTGCTGCCCATTCGCTGGATGATTATCCCTTAGTCGCTTTTTACGACACCCACGGGTAGAATTGGGGTGATGCTATTCTAAGCCGGCATCACACGGCATAAGATTGATGATATTCGCTTATTTCAAGTAACGTTTCATATTAACAACAAGGTTAATAAGTGAATATGTCGTTTGTGAAAATTGTGAACATATGGATAAGTCTAATTATACAACTATAACAGTCAAAAAACACCATTGATAAGTCTATTATCTCGTAAAGTAAGCTTTTATTCAATAATTGCTCATTAACATTTGATTTATCTCTCAAAATAATAGCTAGATCAAGTAAAATTGTTGCATTGAACAAAAAACTGGATTTAGGAAATAAGTTCAAAACCTTAAAATCGCTCTCCTGTAAAATCATCATTTTAGACATATCAACTTATTCACGCCGGGCACGGAAATAGGAGGACGAAATACAGCTAATTCTGACACAAAAACATAATATGAATGATTATGAACCGATTCCAGTGACGTTCCTCTGAGATTCCAGTTCATCCTAAATAGCGTCAGTAAGCGTCAAAATCGTCGAGCTATCTGTAAAGGTGCCTGTGCCCAAACTATGAGTGTTATTCGATTTTGTTATAGCATATAGAATAGATACCTATATTCTAGGTATGTATACTGTAGGTACCTACTGCCTCTGCATACCTAACGTGGTTTTTATTAAATAACATGACTCCGCTTTTCTTTGGACTTCTGTAGGTACACTGGTTCACTATAATTTTAAAGTTTTTATCTAGCTTTGTTCGGTAACGTATAGCAATTAAGAGTTTACAGTATTAGGCTATGTATGAACCGGGTGATGCCGGATTAGAATAACCCAAAATCCAAAAATAAGAATTTTGGTTAGTACTTACTTTTAAACTTTTTCTAACCGACATGGGGAGGAAAACACAAAGCTCGCAGGCGCTAAATGCTAATAGATGGCAGCAGGTGCGATTGTGCCTTAACGGACTTTGACACATTTTCCACCAATCATAGAAAAATGTGAGTTTGTTCCCAGTCTGGTTAGGACATTGCAGGCTGGACCACCTGATTGTCCGCAAGTAAGATGGTTCCGTGCTTCGGATGGGCACGTTAAGCCGTCGGTCCCGGTTGCTGTCTATGATGGCGGTCGTTACACTACCATGTCAGAGGCCTGCTACTTGCAGTAGGTGGTTGAAAAACTCTGACACCAGGGTTCATCGGGTAGTTGAAAGACTTGGTGTCCCACTTGAGAAAAGAAGAAGACAGAAAAATGCACTGTCGTGTGTGTTGCCTGCCTAGTTTTCTACCTCTTTTCAAGTTCAAAGTTGTTTTTCGTTTTGTTTTTAGGTATAACACCCTGTATTTATAGTACCTACCTAAGAAATGCATGTCAGGATAATGATATGATCAATTCTTGTAATGGTGATGTGATTTACCTATTGTGGCCAAACCAATTTGTGTGAAAGTTGACTTTCTTGCTCTTTGTATGGTGGTTTGTGTGTGGTCAGCATATTTTATAACAGAGTTCTAGTAAGTGCAGATGTTTGATCCATCTGTATAGTGCCAAATCAGTTATCTGCCAAACGACCTAAGTAAAGGACATAGTTTGGACTTTGGAAGTGTAGCAAGCTGAAGTGGCAGTGGGCTGGTCACATTTGTAGAACCGATGGACGGTGGAGTAAGCGGGTTCTCGAGTGGAGGCCACGGCTCGGCAAGCGTAGCGTTGGACGCCCTCCGGCCAAATGGGCCGATGACTTAAAGAGAGCGGGTGGTAGCGACTGGATGACGAAAACGGGAGTCGTGGCTTGTGGCGTGCCCTGGAGGAGGCCTATGTCCAGCAGTGGACTGCTATGGGCTGATATGATGACGATGTGTAGGTATAGTGCTAGGTTAGAATAGCATCACCCTATTTTTACCCGTGGGTTTGGAAACGATTTACACTACGCTCTTCAACCCGCCTGCGAAAGTTTAAAAATTGTATAAGTCGTTTTTGTAAATTGTGTAACGTGTGTACTTAATGCATTTAACTATTATGAAAAAGAAATAACTAACACGGCAATTGAAAAAAATCTAGCTCTGTAGCACTTTTCAATAGCCCTTCCCTCTTAGTTATAATTATAAAAGAACTGTAGGTACTTTATGTAGGGGCAGCCCAACCCATCCCGGCCTTCAGAGTTCTTTTTTAGGGTTTCGTAGTCTACTAGAAACCCTTATAGTTTCGTCATGTCTGTCTGTCTGTCTGTCTGTCTGTCTGTCTGTCTGTATGCCGCGCCCTCATATCTTCGTCAGTTTTAGAGCTATCGACATAAAATTTGGTGAGAAGATAGACCGTGTTGACCCAAATATAGAAATGTTAAGAAAAAAATATTTTAAATGTTTTTTGGACTCCTCCCATACAAGTGAAAAATTATTTTCTTCTTTAATATTGAGTAGGATATCGTTGAATAGGTCTTTTAAAACTAAGGGGAGGTTTCCTAGAAACAAAGTCACTAAAATGTTTCTGTCACGAGATATTTGCTTTTAAAAAGGGCGTTTTTGACCCATAATTTGTTCCAGCTGTAACTTCTAAAGTATAAACGCTAAAAAATTGAAATAAATATGGAATATAGCTTACAATCTGAAATTACAATGAAAACTATAACGGATATCGTACCCTTAAAAGTTTTCAGAAAAAAAATAGTTTTTCTATTTGCGGTTGGTCATCATACTGCTGCTAACAAACCAGCAACAAAATTAAGTTTGTAATGCTGAAAAACCTGATAGTTAAACGTTGACTACGAAACCCTATTCGTGGGCGTGTCTAACACGCTCTTGGCAAGTTTTTTTCTTTCAGTGGATTAATGAATCTTCGCAAATACACATTTGAATACGCTATAGGTATACCTGTTGTGTATCGCTAGCAAATCGACCTACCTATTTAACGGACCAACTTATACTAGTTTTACATACAAACACTAAGAAAAACCGATACCGACATTATACTTTTATTGTATTTAATTCGATGCGGATTTCAGACGAAAACGTTTCTTTGTCATATATCTACATGTATGTATCTACCTAAAGTAAATATTATTCACGTCACGTAGCAAAATACATAAAATGTCATGGATATTGGACATGTTTAAAGAATATGTAGGTATACGACCTAAACAAAAAAGGTGCCCGCGCCGTTTCCCTAATTTGTGCTATTTAAGTAGGTTACAAAAAGGTTAATTAAACCAAGTGAAAGTGAAAGTGAAAGATTTTTATTCAAAATAGGACATTAAAATATCACTTATTGATAGTCATTACATTACGCAGAAATGGATTAGACATTGTAAAAAAGAGAAATTTGCAAAGCACAATTTTCTCTTTTTTTATAACAATTTTTATTCCTACTATAAACGCGGCTCGGGCGGGATAAAAAAATAAAAATAAAGGCACTGCCTCGGGGCTGGCCAGGCTAACCACACGTCATGTAACTTTATGCCTTAAGACTATCGTTTAGTGACATGTAGCAATGTGCCGTTCCCATTTTAGTAATTTACTGGGAATATTCCCCGAGTAAAATACCCAGTAAACTTCTATATTACCGGAAACTTTGGGAATATTACCCAGACATTTTTTATATTTTTGTTTTAATTCTGACGTTGTTCTTAGGTTAACTTGTCCATAATCACAAGCCTTAACAATATGTTTGTGTTAAACTTTATTCATACTCTATGCCATTAATAAATAATGCAAAACCTTAAAATTTACATTTGGTATTTTACTGAAACATTAGAAGCTGGTTTGTATTCTTAGGTTTCGTCGGTTCCACCACGGTTACCAGAAGAAAGATTGTGAACTTACCACAAAGGCGTGGCGTGGGTAGCTCTAAGCATTCCGCTTCCACTCCAGAGACCTCCTGGGACGACGTGGGAGCTAATAGGGTTCTCGACCGGAAGATGGAAGGTGGTGTCGGGGTAGATCTTGCGAGGTATTAGCTGGTGTCTCAACCTGAGTCAGGAGAATGGCTGCATACACTGCCTTCGTCACATTTGGGCGCCCTTCTCAATGACAGCTTACTACGCGTGGCAGTTGCTCTACGCTTGGGCTGCGATGATTGCCAAAGTCATCAATGCATCTGCGGCTCCATGGTTGAGAGCAACAGCCACCACGCCCTGAGCTGCTGTAGGTGCTCAGGGAGGCTTCCGCGTCACCACACTCTGACGATATTGTTCGGAGAGCTCTAGTAACAGCCAATATCCCCTGGTTACTGGAGCATCCTTGAGTTGCTGGGACGGGAAAAGACCTGATGGCAGGTCTTTAGTGTCAGGTCTTTAGTGCCATTGAAAAAAGGCAAGTGCTTGCTGTGGAATGCCATTTGTGTGAGCACCGTAGCTGCCTCACATCTAGGATTTGACTGACATTCAGGAGTCGAACCTCGGGGTTAGCCAACGTAGAATAGAACGCAGCGCAGCATACTTGGAGTCAAACTGATCGATTGAGTTCGGAACTCAGTGCTGCGGTCCCAAACAAAATCATGGATTTAATTCAGAAAGCTGCTTGCTTGAAGTGGGCTTGGGCTGTCCACGTTACCCGAATGCCAAATGCTTTATGGGCTAAAATAACAACCGAATGAGTACCCAATACCCAACAATGTGCAGAGGCGACGTAGACGGCCCCGAAAAAGGTAGACCGATGAAATTAACACGTATCTACAAGACTGGCAGAACCTGGCACTAAATCAAGAGGCGTGGAAAAAGCGGAGAGGTCTTTGTCGTGCAGTGGGACAGCACAGGCTTATAATAATAATAAGGAAAAATACTCGGCGTTAGCAACACTTTGTTCCAACAGCGGTGGAGACGTTAGGTTGTTGGGGCACTGAAGCCAAAGAGTTTGTATGAGAGGTTAGGCAGCGTCTGAGGGAAAATTGCGACCCTCGCGTCGGGTCACTGCACTGGGCCCTGCAGGGGTTATCCAACGCAATTTAACGAGCAAACGCAGCGAGTATGATAGAGACCCTTGCACCGGGAATGTCAAGGGACGGCCTGTTTGACTGTCGAAGTAGTTCTATAGATTCTTTTGGTTTTTGTTTGTATTGCGATTATTTATTTTGTTTTTCAGATCCAATTCTTGCTCGTTGAAAGTCATAAGATTATAAAAGTATAAGATTAGACAAGATGAGACAAGATACTCTATTTTTTTTTGGAAAATACTGCTTTAAACTACCAGTAACTTTCAATTTGGGAATGTTACTAGTAACATTGAGGGGAATATTCCCGGAAATATTGGGAATTTACGACCCACACTAATATTATTAAAATGTTTGTATGTAAAGTTACTTCAACCTCTAAATTTAGTGTGTTTACAAAGACACATACTAAAATGTTGTAATATTAATGCTTTTTTTCAATGTTTCTATGTTACCGGGGAATATTACTCGTGCCCGGGAAAGTTACTGGGTATATTACCAATGTTACTGGGAACGGCACATTGCTAGTGACATGGCTCGCGCGAAATGCGTTTTCCACATTTTATGTGCTATCTCGACTCCGGCGCGGCAAGCACCCACACATACAAAACCTTACGCACACATCAACGCGCACCAGACCATACCGGACGGCCGCGCCGCGACCGCGCCATGCGGCAGCGGAACATTCATTACGATTTGAATCCTAGAATTTCACGAAACCGACCAGTCAGAGAGTGAAAACTAACCCAATAATAAAATTATATATTTTATTCTGTTTCAAGTAATTACTTTTATTAATCGTTTAATTCATTCATTAGAAAAAATAAACTTAGTTTTTTATAAAAAATAAATAATGAAATATCACACCATAACATAGAAATAAATAATACAATATCATACGTCAATTTGCGAATAACTGGAAAGTGGCCGACAGCTAATGGTGGCCGGCAAACCGGCACATTTACCCTATACACGAATAGTTGGTAAGACCGAGGGGTGTTGGATCATTTTCGTCATTTTGCTTCGTAACATAAAATTCTATAAAGATAATTCGAATTTGATTACACAAATAGAAACTAAATTTCATAAGTTTTCAAATGATGTACACTTTAGAAGTGTAGGTAAGTGTAAAGTCTTTAATAAAAACTCACCTTTAGTTGAGCAAGTCATTTTGATCCAACACCCCTCATACCGAGGATTGTTGGATCAGGTACAGAGGGGTGTTGGATCATTTTATGTTAATGTCATGTATTTAAAAATTTAAGTGTATTACCTCAAAATTAACCAAATAATTCATTTCAAAGAATTAACTGGGGGCACAGTAGTAGAGAACTACCTACCTTTTCTCGAAGTACTTCGTAGTTTTTTTAAACTCTCATAACTTTAGTTTTCGATATGTTACTGGCCAAACCCGATTTTAGGATAAAATAGTTTTTCCTAGGCCAAAGTAGTTTATCCTACATGCGGTTGGATAAACCGGTATAGACTAAGCTCAACCGGTCCGTCCGATGGCCGATAGGAGAAACTAGTTAATCCTAGGCTGAGCTAGTTGAGCCTAAAATTTTAGCCTAGTCTATACCAGTTTATCCAATCGCATGTAGGATAAACTACTTTGGCCTAGGAACAACTATTTTATCCTAAAATCGGGTTTGGCCAGTAACATATCGAAAACTAAAGTTACGAGAGTTTAAAAAAACTACGAAGTACTTCTAGAAAAGGTAGGTAGTTAGTAATCCTAAAATCGGATTTGGCCGGTAACAGATATACCATATGGATCAAACTCTCAGGATACCTTGTAAATAGTAAGCGTAATAAACATGCAATGTTTCAATTACATAGCTTTGACTTTTGATTTTACGTAGGGTCAGGTAGGCAACAGTAACTCGGATTTCTTCAATCAATAAAATTTTATAGAAAACTTTGAAGTATCAAACTGAAATTCATATCTAGGATGTATTGATTATTACTCTTTCGTTTTGCATCATCATTTTTTACAATAACACGACACTTAGGGCACCAGACATATATTTCTAGAAAAAAGAAATGTGAGTCACTGTGTACCGGTACCTACACAGACTCAACCCCTGTGGTACACATTGACTCTAACAATTTATATGGACTTGGCAACCCTGTCGTGCATGTATAATTTTTATTTAAACTATGCATTTTAATCAATTATATATGTTAAAGAATTCTTTTTATATCATTACTATTGCCATAAGAAATATTTAACAATTTTCTGTTAATGTTTCTAAAAATAGAGAGATGAGCCAGTACTGAATGTTAGAGTCACTGTGTACCACTTAAATTTGAGCCAGTGTAGACGCCGACGCTATTTTGAAATAATAGGCTACAATTAATATTACCAGACTTCTCTAAGAGCTAGCAAATCTGAAATGAGGATAAAAGTGAAAGTGAAAGAGAAATTGATAATGAAAATGAAAACAAAACGTTTATTAATAACGTATTCGGTTACAAGTCACACCACGTGGTGCCTTTGAACATATACTTACACCTGGCTGGCACAACACGCGTGGTGTTCGTGTACGTCTATGAAAATAACCATACAAAATTTTACCGAGGGGATGAAAAATGGTGCCAGTTTGAAAAAAAACTGAGATAAAACCACAGATAAACAAGACTTACCAGTGGTGCCATTTGAATCCTTAATATTAACGGTTTCATATCGTATAAAACTTAAATGAAAATATAAAAGCACCTCCAAAATATTAGACTGACAAATATCAGCAAAAAACTTACTTTTGACGATTTTTTGACGATGATCCAATAAAAACAAAACGGCGCGCTATTAGTCAGGGACGCTAACTAAGGGGTTAACAAGGGGCAGAAAGAGGCACACTTGCATCGTAGTCTGCTCGTTAATGCTTCTACTTTTCGAGAAAATAAAGCTGATCCAACACCCCTCTGATCCAATACGACTCCGTCTCTCATACTTATTACTCTCATCTATACATATAAAATTGTAAGTAAATAAGCTAAGTAAAGGAAAAATGAAAATGATACGAAAAAATGGTAGGTAGTGCCCCCGTGCTTCACGTGCCTCGTCTTGGTGGGGGCACTGTCGTGCCCTCAGATTTTCCGATGACATATCGTCACATCACCACGTCTGTCATATTTTTGAAGGCCGTCGCAGAAAATTCGTGTATTACTATAGTGACAGGTGGTTAGCCTGTCACCCAAATTTGTAATACATGTAACCCTTGAGTCCCTTAGTCGCCTTCTACGACACCCGCGGGAAAGCATATTCTAAGCATAATAATAAAAAAAATATATTAAAAATAATATACGATACTTTAACGTACACATTCATAACCCCCCACTAGGACCCCATCCCTGTCACGAGGTAACGGGGTGGACATAAGTGCACAGAAACACCGTAAAAAACACCTATACTTGGGAACAGAACAGATACTTCATACCGATCATTATTATTTTTGTCGATATTATCTCAAAATCCCAACTCTATTATCGTATGTATCGATGTTACTATCGTACATCCCTAATGTACGTTTACTTACCGTAACCCGCCCCCCATCCCGATTGTGCGATAGGGACAGTTGCAGGCTTCCTGAGAAATTCTCTCGAAAGCAGGGCAAAATCGAGGTACGGGCGTTAACGTTTTACTACCCCTAAACTTCAACCGAATCCTATAATTTTGGTCTTAATCGCTTAGGTATGAAATGAACTAGGTTTGTACGTTTAGTTTTCAACCAAATTGTCTATAGTTTTATAATTAAACGTGCTCAAACATGAACATCTTTCATAACCGAAAAAGTGTACTTTGGGACCTTATTATTTCGGAAAGTATTATTAATATCAAAAAAAGAAAAACGTATAAACCTAGTTTTTGTTGATCTCAATAAAATATCAAAAAATCAAATCCATTGGTTACCGATAAATATGATAAAAACGTTAACGCTTTTTGTATGAAAATTTACAGCTAAACGATCCTCTTAACGACCAGTAAGCGAAACTAAATTCGATCAAGATTTTAAAAAGGTGTTACATGTGTATAGTTAGTCCAAATAATAGAATCTATAGCCGATTACAATAATAGTTTTCGCAAAACTCCGCATTTGTCACACATTTAACACTTGTGTAAATATGTGAATAAGTAGATAGGTATGTCATTTGAACTCTACAATAACCTTAAAAACCTTTGAGTCTTTATGGTACTATATCACAAAATAAAGAATTTACAGAACGTTCACTCGGCTCTATTTTGGATTTTCGCGATTGGCACTTCTTATATATAGCCAGATTTGCTACTGTCAAAAAATTTCAAAGTATAAAAATATAAAAACAGCAAAATCTGAAAAAGATCTTCATATGATTCTGGACTCTGGACCAATTTTAAATCCAAGAAATGTCGTTTCAACTACTTTCTTTTGACTTCTTCCGATAATCGTCGCTAGCACTGATATGCTAACCATTTTTCCCTTGGGAATAAAACGTTTTCCCGGCACACTTACCTACATATGTATAAGCCTTTTCCTTGAATAACGCTATCTATCAAAATGCATCAAATCTTAAGCGCGCTTTAAAAGTAGTAAACCGTCTCTATGATAGAAAGATAAACAGAGAAACGCAAAAAGCAATTCATTTTGTACATGTATTTGTTGATGATATATTGATATTATATTATAGTAGGCAGATAGGTAGGTATATAGTAAGTTTTTATAATGTTTGCCGTCTCGTTATCTTAATGTACTGTGTTATCATTGCCTATCACTTATCACCACTGATACCATTTATATCAATAGTAGTTTAAAAGAAACCTGCCTTATTAAAATTTTAATTGAAATTCTTTGATATAAACAAAGACTTCCTTGATAATTATTTAGGTATAACCTACATACATACATACATATGTGACGCTTATATCCCTTGCTGGGTAGGCAGAGCGTAAATGGCAGTAAAAACGGCTATTTATACCACGTCTGACAAAAGTTTGTGAGTCATTCAGAAGACTGCGTATCACCATATCGATGAGTTGTCAGCTTGTCGCCTAAAATTGCAATACACATCAACTCTCAATTCCCTTAGTCGCTTCTTACGGCACCCACGGGAAATATATGGGGTGATGCTCTTCTAAGGCGAAACCAAGGCTAAGTATCATAGGTAATAGATAAATTAAGGGTCATAATCCCTTCTGAAATCTACTGAAGTGAGGCAAATCTCTAGTATAGGTACTGATTGAAGTTATATCATGGTTACCTATAACACAAAATAGAGTTTACAGAAGGTTTAGTTCGAACCTATTCAGGATTTTTGCGATTGTCACTTGTTACATATCCAGGGTTGCGATTGTTAAAAATCTTAAAGTAGATGAATATCAAAACAGCAAAATCTGATACAAGAACGTCATATGATTCTGAAATAATGTTAATCCAAGAAATATGACGTTCGTGGCAACTGTTACCTTGAGTTCCCCTGGGATTCCATTTATTTCCAGTTATAGTCAGTAAGCGTCAAAATCGTCGCTAGCACTGAGTGAGCCATCTGTATAGGCGCCGTTTCCCTAATTTGTGTCACTACTATAGTAATGACGTCATATCATAGTTATAAGGTGTCATAATTATAACGTCATAAGTTCTCAATGAATTAACAAAACAAACAAACATACCTACCTAATTATCTCAAAACATAATAGAATATTTTGAGTTGCGGAAGTTCTAATTCAACTCGTCTAACATGCAACACAAACTTTCGTAAAAATTAGATAAGTGGGATTTCCGGACAGAATACCTACCTACATATTATAAAACACCTGTGTGAGATTAGGTAATTCATTACAATGATTATGCTAAAAACCTAAATAGAATACAAAACTCACCAAGCACAAAAAAGTATAAGCAATCCTTTTTGGAACACAAACTTTTTAGAACACTGGCACTATGAGAACGCACTTTTAAAAAGTACAAATTAAAAATAAAGTTCCGTGAAATAAAAATGGCGGCGCGTCCGCCTCGGTTGCGCGCGGAATACGAATGGTTGGAGTAGAGTTTTGAAAATCGAACGCGTATCGCGACCAGCTTATTTTGAGCTGCGGATGGCTGTATGGAAAAATGTTTGTGAATTTTTCATTCTAAAATAATGTTATGAGGTATGACTTGTTTGTATTTGTTTACTTAGATTGTGAATTGTCTACAATATTATAATAGTAGGTAGTAATTGTAGTAAACAAGCGTAATTGTTATTGTATATTTGTAAGGTGGATGTTGTCATTCGTATAATAGTAGGTATTCAAAAATTTAAATAGATGCAACTTCGAGAAAACACATACATACTTACATACGTCACGTCTTTATCCCTTGTGGGGTCGACAGGGCGTCAACGACAGATAGATTTACATCGAGATAAATATGTGTGATGTTTTCATTTGCTTGAAAACTAGGTATTTGTAGGAAAAAGTAATTAGCTTTTTGACAGGTAGGTATTTTTAGAATTTTCATAATTTTGCATAATATTCTTCAATAATATTGACTGTTTTCACTACAAAATTCTTATTTTCAGCAAAAATGTAGCGAAAATACAAGAAGTTCCATACTATCTGGTTATAAGAATCGCTTAACAAACGTAATATTCAGTTGTGTTATTCAAAATTAGAACTTAATTTGAAGAGAATAAGGTCGATATGAAGTGAAAGTAGTATATTTGTAGATTGTGAACAGGTAAAGTGCTTCAGCTGATAAGAGATACAGGGTGTTATTTATTTGTTTCATTGACAATCTTTGGAAATCTAGCAAAATTTTCCACCGCAGGCAGGATTTGATACTGCGACCTTCATTGATAATCTTAATCATGTCATGCCGTTTGGTGCCGGCTTGGAATAGCATCATCCCATGTTTTTCTCATAGATGTCATAAGAAGCGGTATCAACCTGTAATTATGTTGGTTCACAATCTTTTGAATCACTTTCAAACTTTTGTCAGACGTGGTATAAATGACCGTTTATAACAGCCTTTTAGGCTCTGCCTACCTAACATACTGGGTGTTACAAAACAAACCAATAAAGCTGACAGGAGGTCATAATACTCATAAAACTGAACAACTTCCCCCATGGTACACGGGTCGCAATATGAAAATATAATTCGGACCTCCCATACAAAATGAACTCAATTGGTATTAGAGCATTATTGGTTGTTTTGTAACACGTTGTATAGGCGTGATAAATGTATGTAGAATCTAATGTTGTAGAAAGTAAATTAAAAAACATAATAAATTATTTTGAAGAAAAATAGTTTACTTACGTTGTTATATTTATAAAGATGTTTTATTTTGTTCACTACGCTTTCGTAGCCACTATGCTACAATTTTTCGTAGCAATAACCGCCAAATATTAAAAAAATAATTGCTTTAAGAAAGAACACCCTATACAGTGGATTGTTTCCACACCTGTTTGCGAGTGTGCATGTGTGTGTGAGTGTGTGCACACATGCATCGCGTCAATTGTGTGACGGAGGTGATGCGTAACTGTGCTGAATGATGCTCTGTTTCAATTTATAAACAGAGGTATTCGGAATCCTCTTAATTGAAAAAATAAAATTATAAGAGCATTTCTGATTAAACGTACCTACTTATTATCAGCTATATAAAAAATAAATTGAATAAATTACAAGCCTCAACCGGGAATCAACCGGGGACTATGGTTGACATTTCTTTTTTCAATTTGGGCTTAAAATCCTAATAGAATTTATAGTTTCAAAAATCTTGCATAATTTTCCCCTGTTGCTGGCAGGATTTTGAACTTGCAACTTACGGTATCTGTACAGGCGACCCCTCTACCAACTGGGCTACCGCGGCTCAATCTCGAATCTCGACGCCTCTAGCTATACCTGAAAGTGTTTTGTAATAGTCAGGAATTTTATACACACGTATTATCCAAACGTAACCACTGTGTTACACTGGTAGGTAACGCGTTAACCTACCAGCATATCGTGAGTCGTAACATGTAACCACATGTTCAGCGGGTAGTTACCTATCTTACCAGGGACGGATCTGGTTTCGATGCCCGGGTGGCTCCACTTAAGTACCGCCCGCCGTTTGATCCATACCTTATGTGACTGCTGTCAAAGCTATATTAAAAGACATTTCATTAAAGCAAAATATGCCTTGCGTCGCAGCATTTATAGCATGATTTTGACAATTGTCAAATATGGCCAGTTCAAACGGGCGTACTGTAGTGACATAAAGTAGAGCATCTTTCCCTGCGCTACGCCGGTAACGCGCTAACCTCACAGCGTATCGTAACATGTTGCCGATATGGTTCAGCGGGTATCTACCTACCTTACCAGGGATGTGGGTTCGATGCCCGGTTGGTTTCACTTAAGCACCCACGTTTTAATTGGCCACGTTTGACAGCTATCAAACCTATATTAAAAGACAAGCTACACATATTTTTTGTCGCATCATTAACATGATTTTGACAGCTGTCAAATTTAGCCAATTCTAACGTCCGTACTGTAGTGCTTGACAGCTGACAAACCCATATTAAAATTAATGCCATCAAACAAAAATATACCTTTCGTCGCAGCATTAACATGTTTTTGACAGGTGTCAAAATATGGGCAATTGAAACGACCCCGTACTATAGTGGCTTCAAGTAGAGCATCTTTCCCTGCGCTACGCCGGTAACGCGCTAACCTCACAGCATAATATCGTAACATGTAGCCGATATGGTTCAGCGGGTAGCTACCTTAGCAGGGATGTGGGTTCGATGCCCGCTGGATTCCCTTTGGTACCGCGCTATTTGACAGTTGTCAAACATATATTTAAAATCATGTCTTTAAAGAAAAATATACCTTTCGTCGCAGCATTAACATGATTTTGACTGCTGTCAAATATTGATAAATCAAACGTCCGTACTGTGATGGGCTCAAGTAGAGCATTTTTCCTGTGCTACGCCGGTACAAGTAGAGCATCTTACCCTGCGCTACACAGCATATCGTAACATGTAGCCGATATGGTTCAGCGGGTGGCTACCTTACCAGGGATGTGGGTTCGATGTCCGGGTTTTGGGGTGTTGGGTTACTCGGGTTTTGATAGATCAGATTTAATTTCGAAAATCTGAAATATCGAGTTACCAACTCATTAACAATACGTAATTTAAAATGAAGTCACTTTTTGCGTTTCCCTGTCTGTCTGTTGTGAAATTCACTTATTCCTCCCAAACCACGTAATGGATTTTGATGCGTTTTTTTGTAACAGATAGAGTGAATCAAGAGGAAGGTTTATATGTATAACATGTCTGAAAAGTGCCTTTTTCCCTGGGGGAAAATGAGTTGCAGCGGGTGGCAAAAATATGCTGGTTCATCATATATCCACATTTGTGAAAGAAGCGGATAAAACGGGGTATAAAGACAAGATTGATATGTGCATGTGTGTATAGAAATAATAAAAAATAAACGAAAAAAGGTGTAGGTATATAAGTTATTTTAACCTTCTTTTGTACTATCAACTTAATAAAGTTATATAGCCTGGCCAGCCCCGAGGCAGTGCCTTTATTTTTATTTTTTTACCCCGCCCGAGCCGCGTTTATACTAGGAATAAAAAATTGTTATAAAAAAGAGAAAATTGTGCTTTTTACAATGACTAAGTAATTCATTCATTTTTGTGTAATAATGACTATCAATAAGTGATATTTTATATTCTATATTGAATAAAGCATTTTGTATTAGTTATATTTGTATTTGTATCCTTAATTTAGCTGTAAAAAAATATAACACTCATAATACAACTCTAACCCATCTGAGCTCTAACCATGCACGCCTGATATACAACAAGCACAAGAGTAGATAACATTTGCTTTTCGTTTTAAGTAAGGCTCTCTTACTTCCATTTGTGTTGTGGAGAATCTAATAAGGGTTTCTAGTAGACTACGAAACCCTAAAAACGCGCCACAATCGCCTCTTTTTCGGGCAATCAGGTGGTTCGACCTGCAACGCAACGTGTTAACCAGACTGAGAACAAATTCACAAATATGATAAATGATAAAAGTAAAGCCAGGTGAAAATACTCTTATTGTATAAGAATGATGCAAGCCAAGGGTACGAAGCTACGGGATATCAACTTTGTGTGTGAAAACCGAGAATCGAACCCGGAATCTTCTGCGTCGCACTACCACGGTGTAGGCTCTGTTGAACAAAAAAATAAATATCCCTAGAGTTCAATATTTTTCCCAAGAAGATTTTTATTCATTGGCCACATGACGTCGATAAAATATTGCGTGAAAGCCATTTAATTTAGCTTACAAAAGAATAAAAATACATTTTTTTTTATTTTAATTAAAGGCATCAATTTTTTCAGTTTTTGAAGCTATATGGCCAGTGACAGTCAATGTTCCAGTGGCTCTAGTTACCAATATTTTAATTTCATAAAAAATACTTATAATTTGAAACCTTATTACAACATTTTTCACGTAGTTACTGAACGATATTATTGTTTTTACGAAATATTGCATCTGCAAAAATATGTTTCACTGAAATCAAAATGCGAACAACTTTTTGTGTATGGCTCTAATGCATAAGTAGAACCATCTCCTAGATTTTTTAATTTTAATATAAAACTAGTTTCTATTACCTAATACTTATGCAAAGATACATTCATACATACAATATATCAGACTTATATCCCTTGCGGTGTAGGCAGAGAGTAAACGGCTGTAAAAAGCGGCCATTTACACCACGTCTGACAAAAGGTTGAGAGTCATTCAGAAGACAAGTCAGGTGACAGGTCTGTCGCCTAAAATTGCAACTCACATCAACTCTCAACTATCCCTTAGTCGCTTCTTACGATACCCACGGGTAAGATATGGGATGATGGTTGGGTGATGGTATTTTAATACAAAATACATATAAACTTCACGCGGGGCGCTTATACAGATGGCTCACTTAAAAATAGCGCCGATTTCGATTCTTACTGCCTTTAAATGTAAATAACCGGAAACTCCAAGGTACCTAACTAAGAATGTGAAGGTGGTTAACACGGATGTCATATTTCTTGGATTTAAAGTTGGCTCAGAAGCATATAATGTTCTCAGATTTTGATGTTTTGGTATTTTTATACCTACTTTGAGATTTTTTACAGTAGCAACCCTGGCTATGTAACAAATGCCAACGCGAAAATCCGAAATAGTTCCGAGTGAACCTTCTGTAAACTCTCTATTTTGTTATTTTAAGTCGGCACCACACGGCAACATTTGTCACGTTTTTACCCATGTATTCAATGCCTAATGCTTATGCAAAGATAATTTGTATCATTGTTAATACTCACGTGTCAAATAATTACAATTAATCCTTATTAACTGTGAAACTGACAGCTAAAAGGATTTTAATTGAACAAATTATTTCAAGATTTATTGGAAAAACCTAATGTAATGATGACAAACATGATCCTTCTATTATACGCGGTGTAAGGGACGGTGTAAAGAAATCTTTGCAGGCGTGCTCAGACCGTGAAACTGAACAAATTTCCCCAAGGAACGAACGAAAAAAATTACCGACCTCTCATACAAAATTCACGATCAGTCAATGACTTTGTATGAGACGTTAAAACTTTTACCCGACTGCCTCAGAAGGAGGGTTATGTTTTTCGAGAGTATGTATGTATGTATGTATGTGGACAAGAAAATTCTTTTTCACGGGCTGCAGCCCAAACGGATAGTTGGATTGTGACATATGAGATGTCGTTAGATTCGTCTTAGCAGCGAGAGTGACACTAGCTATATAAAAAAGTTATAGATTCAAGATGGAGGATTTTTAAAGCAAAATACTACTTTAAAATTACCGCAGTCGGGTTTTTTGTTTTTAACACATCTACTTGTTCGTTTACCAAGATCTATACGTTCATACATGACGCATGCGAATACGATATAATGCAATCTAAAATAGCAGTAATTTACGTTGCGTGTGTGTGTGATCCCCACCTTTCACGATCTTCATTTTTAGGGTTTCGTAGTCTACTAGAAACCCTTATAGTTTCGTCATGTCTGTCTGTCTGTCTGTCTGTCTGTCTGTCTGTCTGTCTGTCTGTCTGTCTGTCTGTATGCCGCGCCCTCATATCTTCGTCAGTTTTAGAGCTATCGACATGAAATTTGGTGAGAAGTTAGATCGCGTTGACCCAAATAAAGAAATGTTAAGAAAAAAATATTTTAAATGTTTTTTGGACCCCCTCCCATACAAGTGAAAGGGGGGCAAAAATTTTTTTTTCTTCTGCAATATTGAGTAGGGTATCGTTGAATAGGTCTTTTAAAACTAAGGTGAGGTTTCTTTGAAACAAAGTCACTAAAATGTTTCTGTCACGAGATATTTGCTTTTAAAAAGGGCGTTTTTGACCCATAATTTGTTCCAGCTGTAACTTCTAAAGTATAAACGCTAAAAATTTGAAATAAATATGGAATAATAGCTTACAATCTGAAGTTACAACGAAAACTATAACGAATATTGTACCTTTAAAGGTTTCAAAAAAAAAATGAGTTTTTCTATTTGCGGTTGGTCATCATACTGCTGCTAACAAACCAGCAACAAATTAAGTTTGTAATGCTGAAAAACCTGATATTTAAACGTTGACTACGAAACCCTATTTGTGGGCGTGTCGGACACGCTCTTGGCCGGTTTTTTTCTTGTGACATGTATTCTTCAACGTTGACATTGGCCGAATTGTCCTTTGTTGCCAGAGGATACACCGACAGCCGATGTAGCGCTGTGGTTAGTATGCCTGCCTGCCACGCAAAGGTTCCGGGTTCAATTCCCTGTGGGGTCACTCACAAAGTTGATATTTATCACTTTGTGAATTTGTTCCCAGTCTGGTTAGGACATTGCAGGCTGATCAACCTGATTGTCCGCAAGTAAGATGGTTCCGTGCTTCGGATGGGCACGTTAAGCCGTCGGTCGTGGTTGCTGTCTATGATGGCGGTCGTTACACAACCATGTCAGAGGCCTGCTACTTGCAGTAGGCGGTTGAAAAACTCTGACACTAGGGTTCATCGGGTCGTTGAACGACTTGGTGTCCCACACGAAAAGAGAGGAGAGGATACGCTTTTTAAAAAAATGAATTAATCATTGATCCCTGCCTTGTCACGTGTCAATGGAAAACCATAAATAATATTAACTGGATTATACCATGATAGTGATTGCACTAATTAATTGAATTAACAAACAATCAATGAAATCAATCTTAGTTTTTACTGTTGTATTGTTCAGTAATTGTAACTACATTAAAATTTACTGCTTATGTCTATTTTATGGAAATTTTACTGCACTTCATCACAGCAAAAAATTGCTTCTCTTGCGCTCAGCAGTGTGGAAACTTTATACAAGCACTCGAAACAGACGCGTGACCGCGCGACACTGCTTACTAGAAAGTCTCACTCGAGCGAAATGTTCATGGGAAATTGGGAAGGGAATAAGGTGTTTTCCCCTAGTAATAGGTAGCCTTTGTTACATACAGGGATAATGTAATTCAAAAATTTTTTTTTTTTTTTATAGTTATTTTAATTTAATATTCTTATAACCGAAAGTGAGAAGCCTTGCGATTCAACAGAAGCGGGTCGAGTTTTCATACTGTTTCGTCTATATACTGTGACTACATTGATAAGAAAAGCTATAGGTTTTTCCAGCTAGCTGTAGATTTCTTTCTGCCATTGGATATCCGTATATTTTCAAAGGATTATCATTTACAGCCACCTCCGTAATCAGCCTTGTTACCTCACTTGGCAGGCCGATTGGCAAGCGCAGTACAAGTTGTTTCATTTCACAGGAAACGTTGCTGTCACCTTTTACGAAACCCACAGGTAGAAAACGGTCATAACATAAGTTATGAATTTATGACATACATCATCTTCCTGTCCTTATCTCTTATCAGTTAAGGTTGGCGCAAAATGTTTTATTCAAAATTTATACCGCCTGCCTGAAGTCAATCAACCCTCTTTGGGAATGCTACTGTAGGTGGTATCACCGCCCCCATGCGGTTGACCATAGTCGACAGATATTCAGCCGAGGTCAAAAACTCTACGTCGCCTTACGAAACACCCTGAGTGGACTAGGGGTGGCAGTATTCTTAGCCCCTACCACACGGCATAAAAATTGTGCCATACCATAACAGTAAATTGAAGAAATAGTAATAATAGTTAACTAAATTAAGTTCTCACATAATTTTGACCTACACATTCAAAGAAAAACACTGTAACTGCTATTTTAACCTTGCACCAACAAAAGATGTTGTGTACTTTCATTAATAACAATATAAGGGCTATTTAAAATTATCCACATCGCAATAATACAAGGTATTAACATTTACAAATGATTATTAGTTCGAAAATTAGCCTGTGTGTCGAAATAAAGAACATCTCTTGTACAGTCGGCTAAACAAGAAAAGCAATTTTCAACTTTCGAACTAAGAAAATTACAAACAAAAAAAACAGTGAATCTAATTGCTCCCCTCTCAATAGTGCCTTTTTTATGTGGTTGGTCGAAAAAGTGTAAAGTCAAATAAGATAGGTAGGTACTTCCCCTCTGCCATCTGCAATTTTTGAGTTTTTTGCTATTGTGACAATCAAAAGATCTTCAATCGCATGGTAAGTTTTGCAATTATCAAGTGGACATGAACCTTACGTACCTATCTATGGGCAGTCATGTCTTGTTTAAAATGTCAATGGTTACTTCAAAATTTCACATATTTTCCTCTTTGCTTTAGCTGACATCTATTTGATAGCCATCTAATTTTGTCATTATAACACGTGAAATTCGTAAAGTCGTAGACTATTTAGTTGAAATCATCTCGTACTTATCCTTTTCTAAGTCAATTTTAATAAATCTGACAGCGCTATGTTAAAATTGCACTTTTTGACAATCACATGGAATAGATACTATTATTCACTGCCTCTGTCAAGTTTATCTCTGTCAAAGTCAAAAAGTTTGTGTAGTCCAAAAACTCAAAATTGCGTACAATAAACCGGCCGACTGTACACCGGGCACAAGATCGTGACGTAATAATTGTAACGATTTGACTGTACTTACACTACGGTCACTGCACTGCGAGAACGGTTTTGATACTTTACTTTTATTTCGTCTCTTTCGTTTTCGTTTCTTATTCTTTGATGATTTGATTTGTCGATTGCAATTGCAATGCAACCGACACGCATCGCAGGGTGTTTCAAAATATTTAAAACCTTGTTCAACATTTACCTACTCATAAATCATCATCTGCCTGCTTTTATTTGAATTTAACATGCCTAACGCCAACTCAACCCACCTCGATCCACCACCACCATTATTATGGTCCTATTAAATTCCTTACAAATATTTTCAGGGTGTGTTTTACTCGTAAAACTAAACACCTTTCCCCACGGAACATAGGTTGAAATATGAAAAAAACCGGCCAAGAGCGTATCAGACACGCCCACAAATAGGGTTTCGTAGTCAACGTTTAAATATCAGGTTTTTCAGCATTACAAACTTAATTTTGTTGCTGGTTTGTTAGCAGCTGTATGATGACCAACCGCAAATAGAAAAACATTTTTTTCTGAAACCTTTAAGGGTACAATATCCATTATAGTTTTCATTGTAACTTCAGATTGTAAGCTATATTCCATATTTATTTCAAATTTTTAGCGTTTATACTTTAAAAGTTACAGCTGGAACAAATTATGGGTCAAAACGCCCTTTTTAAAAGCAAATATCTCGTGACAGAAACATTTTAGTGACTTATTTTCAAAGAAACCTCACCTTAGTTTTAAAAGACCTATTCAACGATACCCTACTCAATATTACAGAAGAAAAAAAAAATTTAATGCCCCCCTTTCACTTGTAGGGGAGGGGGTCCAAAAAACATTTAATATAATTTTTTCTTACCATTTTTATATTTGGGTCAACACAATCTATCTTCTCACCAAATTTCATGTTGATAGCTCTAAAACTGACGAAGATATGAGGGCGCGGCATACAGACAGACAGACAGACAGACAGACAGACTTGACGAAACTATAAGGGTTTCTAGTAGACTACGAAACCCTAAAAAGATTGGGTATCCCATACAAAATGTATCGCAGTCGACCGAGTCAATTTGTATGGAAGGATCAAATTTTTTTTCGTATTTCGACCTATCTATATTCATTGGGGAAATAAAGTGGTTCAGTTTCACGAACAGAAAATATTTGCCGTGAATTTAATATGACCTTATATTTTTAAGTAGCCAAGGATATCTATACCTGTCGCCTTTCACGAAAAACCTTTCTGTAGCCGTGTCTATTGGTAGAAATATTATAGCCACTTCAAAACAGCAAGCTCTACACAACAAACGAATACACGACAGAAATCGGAGTATCAAGACCTGTTACGGTTCACGTCCCCATCGTCCAGTATTGCAGTAAAATTGTTGTGGGAACTCTCAGCTGCGTCTGCGCATCCGACCTTGCCCGCGCTTTGTGAAAGAGATAAGTACCTAGTGAGCGATTTAGCGGATTATGCCAATTATATATTGTCTTTGGTGCTGCAGCATTAGAACAGCATCACCCCATAACTTTCCCGTGAGTGTAGTAGGAAGTGTCTAAGGGATTTGAGCGTCGATGTGTACCTATTGCAATTTTGGGCGACAAGCTGACAACTCGTCACTATGCTGATACACAGGCTTCTGAATTGTTCTCTTGTCAGATATGGTGTGAATGGCCGTTTTTTACATCCAGTTACGCCTCGTAAGGAATATCATCATTGGCCTCATACGTCTGTGTCAGACGATTTATTCAGTGTCTGAGGCAAGATTTTACGGGAGCGGCATGGCTTTTTGCACGCTCTCCACAGACACTGCGTTGCCTGGGACGCAATTATGGAAAAAGTAGGGATATAGGCGTGAAATATGTATGAATTGTCTTAGGAATGGAGTAAACATGATTATACTCTACTGCTGGACATGGGCTGGATATATGGTTCCATGCTTCGGAGATACGTGTCTTCGGTCCTGGTTCATTCACTCACTTGCGAGTTAGTCCCCACCAGCCAGTATTGCAGTCCAATTTGTTGTGGGAACTCTCATCTGCGTCTGCGCATCCGACCTTGCCCGCGCTTTGTGAAAGAGATAACTTGCGACTTTGCGGGTATTGCCTTATCTCCGTTCTCATGAATGAAGTAAACATCTCACAGCAAACATGATTACAGTACAAATTGGGGAAACGGCGCGCGGGGTGCCTTTACAGATGGCTCACTCAGTACTAGCGACTATTTTGACGTTGGAATAACTGGAATCTCAGGGCAACTCAAGGGAGATGGTTGCCACGAAAGTCATATTTCTTGGATTAAAATTGGCTCAGAACCATTTGACGTTCTTGTATCACATTTTGCTGTTTTGATATTCTTATACCTACTTTGAGATTTTTGACAGTTGTTATCCTGGCTATGTAGGTAACAAGTGACAATCGCAAAAATCCTAAATAGTCGAGTGAACCTTTTGTAAACTCTATTTTGTGGTATTGCCTGGATCTCCGTTCTTATGAATGAAGTAAACATCTCACAGCAAACACGATTACAGTCAACTTATTGTGACAAAACGACAGCCGATGTAGTGCAGTGGCTAGTACGACTGCCTGCGACGCAGAAGGTTCCGGGTTCAATTCTCGGTGGGGTCATTCGCAAAGTTGATTTGATATTTATCACTTTGAGAATTTGTTCCTAGCCTGTCAGGACATTGCAGGTCAAACCACTAGGATTATCCGAAAAACAAGATGGCTCCCTGCTCAGGAGGGTACGTTAGGCCGTCGGTCCCGGTGGCTGTCTATGATCAATCACTGAGACGGCGGTCGTTACACAACCATGTCAGAGGCCTGCACTTGCAGTAGGAGGTTGAAAAACTCTGACACCAGATGTAACTGTACTCAGCGGTTGACCATAGGGTTCAGCGGGTCGTTAGACGACTTGGTGTTCCAAGTGAATACGCGTGACAAACTCACAACAGTTCACTCTTAGCTGCAACAAAGGTGAGCGCAATGCAAGACGTTGTGTTCACAGAGAATCATCATCATCAACTTCCTGCCCTTATCCCAAATCAGTTGGGGTCGGCGCAATATTAGGTATATTCTTTTAATCGCTTGTCTGTGGCAAAGTCCTATATAGGACGCCACAGAGTAGGCTTTCTACCTATAAAAAATGGCGCCACAGACGAGAGGCTAATACAAAATCATGTAGCAAAAGGATTTGGATGATCCATGACCGGCCACCTGCTTGACGTCAACTCTCTTTGGGATTGCTATTGTAGGTGGTATCACCGCCACCATGCGGTTGACCAAAGTCGACAGATATTCAGCCGAGGTCAAAAACTGTACGTCGCCTTTTACGAAACGCCCTGAGTGGACTAGGGGTGGCAGTATTCTTAGCCGCTACCACACTTACAAACCGCAATATGAAATTAAAACATTCTGTAACATTAATTATAATTTGGGCAACACTCAGTTGAACCTTATAATTATAAAATTAAAATGACGATGTCTAGATGTTAATTACTACAGTAGAGTAAATTCATAAGGTCAATTTTGACAATCGCAAGATTTACAAAATTTATTCTATGGCACAAGGTCCATTTTATTTTGATGACATTGAGTATATGGATCTCAAGATTGCGGCTGGTAGCGACTGGATGGTGAAAATGGGATATCGTGTCTTAAAGTGTACCCTAGCATAAAGCTACGTCCATCAGTCGACTGCTATAGGCTGATGTGATGTGATGGTTCTTACAGCTGTCAAAATTAGCGTTTTCAGCGAGAAATATTTCGGCTCGTGTTTTGCATGAAAAATAGTTGTAGCTGTGAGGAAAATATCTTTTCGAAGGCAGTAGCTAAAAAAACTAACAAAACTCGTTTAAAAAAAAAAACTCATTAACATTTTGATAAAGTTATTTATAAATATGACAAAGAACTTAAAAACAATTTAGGTATATGCAATGTATGCTGACAGCTATTTATATAAATTTCGAACACTTTGCACATTTTGTCTTCGCTTTTATTCAGTTCCTATTGTTTTTACTAGATCTTGCTAACGGAATACATTTGTTGCCGTGGACCGTACATTATACGTATTCATAAAATATGGGCCAATATTCCGTAGAACACGGCCGTAGCAATAGCAACGCTTGTCAAAAAGGGCTTGTTAGTGTGGCCTAAGTATAACAGTGTCACAAATCACAATGTGCTTTGTTTGCATAGATGACAGGCTGAGTAAAGTTGTATGGTAATTAATTGTTTGGGATCTATTGCAAATTCTACACAATGGATTAGATATGCCGTGTGGTGCCGGCTTAGAACAGCATCACCCCATATCGCTCCCGTGGGTGTCGTAAGAAGCGACTAAGGGATTTGAGAGTTAATGTGTATTGCAAGTTTGGGCGACAGGCTGACAAACAGCAACTATGGCGATACACAGTCTTCTGAATGCCTCTCAAACTTTTGCCACATTTGCCACATGTGATATAAATGGCCGTTACTTTACCAGCCGATTACGCTCTGCCTACCCCGCAAGGGATAAAGGCGTGATATATATGTGTGTTGTATGTAGAGCGAGTAGCTATACAGGATGTAAGGGACAGATCTCCGAATACTGAAGCGACAAAAAAATAATAATTGAAATACGAGTACAAAATCACGATCAGTAGACTGCATTTACTTTTCGAAGTCAACATTATTTTTTACGGTTCCTAAAATATTTTCTAATCGGAAGTTGTTCAGTTTTATGGTCTGAATGCACCCATATCACTATTCACCATGTGTTTGAATTGTGGTTTGAATCATACGGATTTTGTATAGAAAGCGATATGGCCACAAAAATAAATTAATAAATTGTACCTACTTATATTGGATAAAATACCAGTGACCGATAGCGAAAATTCAGGACGGGGTCGTAATAGGTAAGGAGCAACTGTCCCCAACATAGGCCGAAACACGAAAAAATAAATTGGTTCTCCCATACAAAATTGTCGATCAGCTGATTCGGTCTTACTATGGGTGTTTTTTTTTTTCATATTTCGAATTTTTGACCTATGTTTTTGGGCAAAAATGTTACTTACCACCAGTACGTCCTGGATTTTCGCTATTGGTAAAATTTCACCCTATACAGAATGTAAAAAAATGAAACTGTGCAACTTTCCCCAAGGAACATAGGTCGAAATATGAAAAAAAATTCGGACCTCCCATACAAAATGTACCAGCCGACCGGGTCAATTTGTATGGGAGGACCAAATTTTTTTTCTGATTTCGACCTATGTTTCTTGGGTTGTTCAGTTTCATGGACTGGTTCACCCCTTTAAATATTTGCAGTTACTTTTCTTACACCTTTCGGCTTGTTACTTTTTTTACACCTTTCTGTTACTCCCGGTAGGTATATACCTACCTAACCTACCTCTACCTCATGTAAAATGTCAGCTGCGATTTAGAGACGCCAATTTCGAATATATGGCCCGACACTAACACGCTTTTTTCGCGAAAGTCGATATGCCGATAAATTTTAAAGATATGACATAAAATGTTATTGATACATTCTTTACACTTTCATCTTTTTTTTTTTAAAGTACCAATTGTGTTTTGTTATTTAAGCCTGCTAGCGGCCCGTTAGCGGTTTCACCCGCTGTAACACATTTTCCCGCGGGAAAAAGATATTTTTCCGGCATGTGTTATACCTACATAGGTATCTACCTAGGTATAGACCTTTCTCTTCAATCACTCTATCTGTTTCAAAACAAAATGCATTCTGAATTTTTTGGAAATAGTTTGGAAGCTTTAGCAATAATTATCATTTCTGTATTCTACCCCTACCTCTACTCAGTATTTTTACTACAAAATTGCCTCATTAGATAATTATCTACCAACCAACAACTAAAACACACATAATTATGCAAAACCTAGTTAATTATTCACATGGTTTTGAATGAAGTGTTGCTACTGATTTTTTAAAGGATAAAAAAATATCTCATGATGACATGAGAATTCCTTGTCGTAATATCCACGACATTGATGACTATGATAATGCTTGGTATGTAAAAAGGTTTTTATTCATATGAAATTGTTTTTTGTCAATATTATACACTGAAATATATTTAAAAAAGCTATTGAGATTTTTAATGCATTCAAAGTGCTCTATTATTTTCATAACTGAAAATAAGAAATTGAAAAATTGTCATGCATCGACTGCAGCTTGACCCGTGCGGCCCAGGTTGATGTACGACATTTTGTCAATTTCTTATTCTTATTTATATAAAATACTAGGTTCTCATAACTCTTTGCGACTGTGGCAAAAGTATCTTCCGTTTCTACGAAATAAACCTAACTAGGCAAAAAAACTTAGGAAGAAACTTTTTTATAAAGTGAATCAAAAAGAAAGCTTTACCTATGTCATGAAAAGTTTTCCTGTGGGAAAAAAACTGCAGCCGATAAAACCGCTGTCGGGACGCCTGTACCAATAATATTTCTTTTCTGCTTAGAATTGTTATAGTAAGGAGTACCTAAGTAGCAATCAATCAATCATTTATTTACATTTAATACTAGTGTGTTTGTTACCTAGGTGTTAATAGATTTTTAAATAACACACTAATGAAGTGAATTATGAAATTGGAAGGTAATACTTTTATTACATTACATTGGCAAGCTATTTTTTGTTACAGGAAATAGCTAAATACAGGGTGTCAAACAAAACAACCGCAAGCATATTTCTTTTACATTTATCCCTGTACCTACTTAGGGATTAGGCGCAAGCTTCACCCACAGATGAGACGCGCAACATGACATCTTTCAGGCCAAGCGATCGTCAGCCGTAGGTAATCGATGCGACGCGCGTCTCACGTGCGTAGCTTTTTCTCTTATATTTCATACATTTCATATGGAAACGGTTTCAAGCGTCGCGATGTCGCACGTCTCACGGCTCTGACGATCACTTGTTTGACAGATGACACCCCACGCGTCACGACGCACGTCTCCTCTGTGAAGCTTGCGCCTTACACTTTTATGTCAAGACACATAATTTAATCTTTAGTAGACATCAAATCGGATATCATCGTACACGTCGCCGCATTAAATTGCGGCTGTCACGCATCGTATATTCGACGTATAGGGATTCGGCAAGTTGAGACTCGCTTCTAATGGAACAATTCGTAATTTGAATTTCGTCCGGTCCGTGTATTTAGGTAGGTATTTGGTTTATTGACCATATCTGTCAAACTGTGTCAAAGAGGACGGAAGTTTACATAACAAAAGAAACACTTTTCTCCAAAAGGCCTAAAAATTGGTCATATCTATTCGCAAGCAATTAAAAAATTAACAACAATTACTGATAACGGCTTGTCCTACATCTGTGTCTATTTCGTAACAAAATAATTTGTCAGTTTGGTTTCGACCTTTTGATGCTAGTTGACACTTTAGCTGCCGTTTCTACCTAGGGTAAAGTACGGATAGATGCGCCGATGGGATAGTTGCGCAGGTCTCAAAATATGCACTACAGTATAAATTACGTGACCATTTATTTATCAAAATATCAGATAATTATTTTTTTACTTAAACGCGCAACTATCCGTACCAAAAAGGATACTTGCGCAGGTTTTTTCAGTTGCGCTTTGGGGGATAGTTGCCCAAATTGATATATTTGTTTATTTTAGTATGTTGCAGATGGACAAAATGCTTCTAAATTACAGTGTAGATATGAGCGTTGTTCCACATACACTTGATGCTACCTATGCGTTCATACAATTTTTTTACTGAAATAAATGACTTAGCACTCAATAACTTTAGAAATAATAATTAATAATATTAAGGTTCGGAGGCCTATTTGATTTTTAAATAATGTGTTTAATCAAATTAATTTAAAATTGGTTTGATTTAAATAAATTACCAATTTCATAGTAAGTCACCTAGGTAATCTTCAAAGCGCAAGTATCACCCCACGATATTTTTGAGCTGCGCGACTATCCGTGCGTGTGCGCAACTATCCCTCTTTGGAGAGGTCAAATAAAACTGGATTTACAACAAAACAATAAAAAATAAATTCGTAAACTAGGGCTTTGATGAAAGATCAAAAATAAATTCTCTAATCTGTAAAGATCATTTTGTAAATGAGTCCTTAATTATTGAGTTACAGAGCATTTTCGAAAAAGTGCGCATCTATCCGTACTTTACCCTATTTAATAGAACCTATTGGCATAAAATAGAGAGCTTACAGAAGGTTCACTCGGCCCTATTTCGGATTTTTGCGATTGGCACTTTTTATATAGCCAGAGTTGCTTCTGTCAAAAATCTCAAAGTATAAAAATATCGAAACGTCAAAGTCGTCGCTAGTACTGAGTGAGCCATCTGTTGGGGCGCCCCGCGCGCCGTTTTCCTAATTTGTGGTGATACCACCTACGATAGCAATCGTAATCGGCCGGTCGTAAAACTAAGCCAAATCCTTTTGCTACATGATTTTGTGTTCAAACAAAACCTGTTGCACCGACCCCAAGCAATTGGCACAAGAGCAGGAAGATGATGGACTCCAAAGGAACTCTCAGCAGTGAAAGAGTTAAAGTCTTAGGGCAAGCACGACACGATGCACAATTAGTTAGAACTTTGTCCCAATTCGATGTACTTGTTGGATAAACTGTTGATTGAGACATTTTCTATATTGACAGATTAAAAGTATAAAATGAAGACAGGTATACTTAAATGTCATGTAAGACAGTTTTTAGGGTGCCAGTCGATAATATCGACTGACCATATTATGGTGCAATGGCAGTGAGTGAGTTCGGGGCTCGATTTCCGGTGGGTCGCTCCTCCAAGATGATGTTGATCACTTTTTGAATTTGTTCCCAGTCTGGTTAGGACATTGTAGGCCGAACTGTAGGACGGTTCCGTGCTTCGGAGGGCACGTTAAGCTGTCGGTCCCGGTTGCTGTCTATGATCATTTAGACGGCGGTCGTTACACATCCATGTCTGAGGCCTGTCTGTAGTTGGCGGTTGAAAAACTCTGAAACCAGGGGTTGATAGGGTCGCGTGGACGACTTGGTGTCCCACTAGAAGAATTTATTCAACATAGTAAAAGTCAGGTCTTAGTCTCATCTGCCCCTTTATTTGCCCCAGGGTAACTAGAATCAAAAGGTACGACACTGAATCGACGAACGATCCAATCCTACTACAAAAACAATGATTTAAAGTACGGCGGTTCGAATAGGCCATATTTGACAGCTGTCGAAACCACAATAGAAGCGTCCAGTAGGCAGACCACCCACCAGATAGACAGACGATCTGATGACCTTTGTAGGAAGACAGTGGATGCGGGAGGCACAGGACCGGCGTAGATGGTAAGAAAAGGAAGAGACCTATAGCGTAGATTGGCAAGCGCAGTTCGAGATATTGCATTCACAAGAAATGCTGCTGCCCAATCTCTGGATGATCATCCCTTAGTCCCATTTTCACGACACCCACCGGTAGAATAGGGGTGATGCTATTCTAAGCCAGTCTCACGAAAACATTTAAGAGTTTGATCTTATCTTGCCATTTTTCCGCAACACTTTTAATCAACATTCCTAACTTTTCTCACAGAGCTTGAAACATAAAAAGTACACGCAATTACATTTGTAATATTGATCAAATTAATCAAATGATCTGTAATATACAATTACAATTATGCTACTGTTTATTTTACTTGTAATTTCGTCTTGTGAGCGCGTGGGAGTCACGCTAGACTAATGTGGATATGACCGGCGGGGTAGAGTATTGTGTTGAAGAATTCGCGTTTGTAATAAATGAATTTGCATTGCAATACATTTCTCTCTACTGAATATGGAACCGCTAACATTTTGGTTATTACACACAAACAGTTACATACAAAATATAAAAAAAAAACATGTAAAAAGCTGTGCAGTTGATTTGATTTTCATATTATAGTTTTTGGGGACAGTGGTCGAGGTTTTTTATTTTTGTGGTAACACATTGGTTTTTCATTGAAGAATTGTGTTTTATGAAGGGGATAAATGGATAAAATAAGTATTTTTATGTAAATAAAACCTTGTACGATTTTGTTTAGTAAAACTGGTATATATTTTAGTACCTATATTTAGTATTCTTTGCCAAAGGCGACAATGTTTTGAAAAATAAATTTGGATTTATTATTATTAACTGATTATGTGTATTTATATTAAGGATAACAGTATAATAAGATACAGTGTATATTACATAGACCACATCTTGACACGCTGTTCAAGCAAAAAACTTGCTGACCACACGAACCTTTGGGGGCCTCTTTTCACCCCTTCGAAATTAAGAATCTATTTAAGACAAACAGTCTAGTAGATTTTTGGTTTGCTCTAGATTTAAAGTTGTTTGGTTCATTTTATAATGTTAAACGAATTATGAATTTCCAGCCTGTCAAGAGATTCGTTTACCAGTCAATACACATCGAATTAAATAAAACTTAAAGCTAAAGTGACATTCCAGGCCCATCACACTCGCCTCTTTACCATGTTGAATGGCAATGAACCAGTCTCTGCACCTGAACTTTGCACCATTTATATATCATTTTTTTTAACCTTCATTTGGTTACCAAGGCGGGGATGATGCGGCGAAGTAAAACTCTTGAATTATTCTAATATTTTTTTTTTATTCAACTGAACAATCTTTAGCACAGCTTCTCACGATCATCCATCTTGACAGAATTTTACTCTTTCACTTGTCATTTACCACAGAGATTTTATTCTTACACCAATTTTCACATTTATGTTTTTGGTGTGATAAAATATACCCGTCGTATCCACACAAATCCATCCGCACGTATATAACGTACCTGCACCGCAACTACTCATTTTAGTCGCACGGCAACCCGTACTGTGATCAGTTCTGTTCAGTGTACCATACAAATAAAAAAAAATTGTTCCATACAAGTAAAAAAGTTCCAAACAAAAACTGTGCAGTGAAGTGTGGTCTATTGGGTATGTTGATTTGTTTTTCGTTAATTATGTTTTTTGAGGAAAGTGGTGGGGGTGGGAAAAAGGTTTTGTTTTTCGTTGTGACACATTGGTTTTTCATGGAAAATTTTGTGTTTTTGGTTTGATGAAAGGGATGAAAAAATTACCTATAATGATAATAATAAGTGAATAAAATTTGAAGGACTAAATTGTCATAGAGACGATCAATTGAAAAAATATGTTGTAAAAGCGTGTGTTTTGTACAGGCGCATTTCTATTGTCAGATAGTTTAAATTTGACATCAAAGATTTTTTCCCGCCCTGTACGTAACATTAACAAAAAATCTGCGACTATAGTTATTATATCATAAAAAGATTTTGAGCTCCTACACAAATTATCGAGTAACCGACTTCTTTTACTATGGGAAGTCAAAAACATTTTTACGTCTCCTTAAATATTTTCTTAATTAAAGTTGTTCAGTGTCATCATCTTCCTGTCCTTATCCCAGTTACCTACTTGGGGTCGGCGCATCACGTTTTGTTGAACACAAAATCGTGTTGCAAAAGGATTTGGCTGAATTTTACGACCGGCCGCCTACCAGACGTCAACCCTCCTTGGGAATGCTTTTGTGGTGGATTAACCGCCACCATACGGTTGACCTTGGCTGTTTGGGTCGGGTTTATCCCTCGGTCGCCTCTTACAACACCCACGGGAAGAAAGGGGTTGGTGCTATTATTACTCTGCCGGCACCACACAGCACTTTTTTTCAGTGACATGATCGGAATATACGCTCTCTATCAGTATACGGAGAGCTGTCCCTAACACCCCGTATAAACAAAGGTGATACCATGAAGGAAAAGCGAATTTGATTTCATTCAAGCATTACAAATAAATCAATACCAGTTACCATTAATTTGTCACGTCACGACAAATATCGTGTCAAATAAGTATTTGTATGAGTAAGTAAAAGAAATGCGTATAGTTAGTGATATGTGACAAAGAAATTATGCCACTAGATTCTACCGAAAGGGTATAACAAGCCGAAAGGAGGTCAAGGTACTCATGAAACTGAACAACTTTCCCCACTGAACATGGGTCAAGATATTAAAAAATGTGGACCTTCCATACAAAATCGCCGATCAGCTAATTGATTTACTATGGGAGATCAAAATTTTTTTTTCATATTTTGACCCATGTTCCATGGGGAAAGTTGTTCAGTTTTTTGAGTACCTTGACCTCCTTTCGGCTTGTTATACCCTTTCCGTTACTCCCGGTATAATGAAAAAAATGGCTATAGTTTAAGCATTGTGTCAAACTTATCTACTTACTTCAAAAAATCTTGTCCTCACTACAGCCTCAACAGTCCATTGCTGGACATGGGATTCCTGTCTACTGCTGGACATGGGTTTCCTTTGATTGGGGGCTATTTTCCATACAATGCTTATTAACCATAATCTTCCTGTCCTTATCCCAAATCAGTTGGGGTCGGCGCAACATGATTTGTTAGAGCACAACATGTAGCAAAATAATTTGGCAATGTTTTACGACCAGCCGCCTGCCTGACGTCAACCCTCTTTGGGAATGCTATTGTAGGTGGTATCACCGCCACCATGCGGTTGACCATAGTCGGCAGATATTCAGCCGAAGTCAAAAACTCTACGTCGCCTTTTACGAAACACCCTGAGTGAACTAGGCAGTATTCTTAGCCGCTACCACATATACCCAGGGCATTTTCAGCAATGGACTATTTTTATATCAAACTTAATTCGCAAATGTAAACAAACCATTTGGCATTGTCTCTTTCATGTTTAACTTTGTGAATTTGTCTCATTTTAGCCCATCATTAAGGTCAAATGATGCAATGGTTTTACAATATTGTCATTTTGACAATGTAAAGCTGGGTACATTTAAATAATAAAGAGTGTTTGACCTTTAACAACAAAAGTACTTAAATGGTGGTCACTGCATTTTCTGAAAAAAGGTTTATTTGATTTACATTGGTATCTACCTAAATACCCACATACACTCATTGCACTTTATTTGGTACCTTGTTGGGTAGGTAGAGCATCAACGAATACAAAAATTATCGTCGTTTTTAATGAATTATGTATCACTATTATAGTGACAATTTGTCAGCCTGTCGCTTAAAATTGTAATACACATGAAGCCCTTAATTTGACTTTTACTGTAGTTCGGGATACCCACGGAAAAGAGAAGGGGTGATGCTATTCCCTAACCCGGCATCACACATTATACTCTACAATTTAAATACATAGGTATATCACTCCTTATCCCTTGCGAGGTAGGCAGTGCGTAAAAGACTGTAAAAGATGGGATGAGGGGACACCTCGTTTGACAAAAGTTTGAGAGAGTCATTCAGAAGACTGGGTTTCACCATAGTGACAGGTTGTCAGCCTGTTGCCTAAAATTGTAATACACGTCAACCTTAACGTCAACTCTCAAATCCCTCGCTTCTCACGACACCCACGGGAAAGATATAGGGTGATGCTATCCTAAGCCGGCACCACACGGCAATATATATTATCGTACAAAATGACATTATAACAGATTGCCAACAATGTATAGCTATACTCGTACACAGTATATGCGTGAGTGTACATTTTCTTCCTAGTTTCTACTTCCTAGCGTATGTAAGCATGAAAATTACGCGGGAACCACACTTAACGTATATGTATAGGGTGAATTTTCACTAGTGACCGATAGCGAAAACTCATAACCGGCTGGAGATAAGGAACAACTTTCCCTAAGGAACATAGGTCGATATATAAAAAAAATTTTACCTCCCATACAAAGTTGCCGATCAGCTGATTTGAGTTATTAAGGGAGGTCCAATTTTTTTGTTCATATTTCGACCTATGTTCCATGGGGAAAGTTTATCACCAGTTTTCGCCATCGGTCACTAGTAGAACACGCCCTTAAAAAAAAATGTACTTTATTAAATGTAACTTAATAATAAGGTGAAATTCTACTCACAAAACTGAACAACTTTCTTAGAAACTTTTCTTCGAAACATGAAAAAAGGTTTGGATGTTATGTGACTTATACCTACCAACATTTTTGTATTAGAGTTCCAATTCCATTTTTCATATTTCTCAGAAATGTTTCTCAAAAAGTTGTTCAGTTTTGTGAGTAGAGCACACCCTTTAAATATTTGTACTTAATTAAATTTAACCCTATTTTGCTGCGCTGTTTTACCGCATAACGCATGCGTTTAGACAATACGAATTTCCACCTTATTCCCACTAAACACGGTTTATATCAAACGGATACTCAATACTCAATTATTTATTGCATTCCATGTGTTACATTAGATGTTCACTTAAATTAGGTACTTTATGACATGGACCCTGTTGGGCACAACAATATTTATATTCTAGGCACTAAATTTACATTTTAAATTTAATTTATGTCATCATCAATATATTGCACTACCACATTTTAAAAACAAGTTACTATTACTTACAAAAAAATTATAAACAATTTTATACATAATACTATTTCATGCATTTTAATAACTAATTTTATTATTTTATAATTTGTACATTAACTTAATTAAAATTTATCTATTAAATATTCTTCGACAGAGTAATAGCACTTATTAAGCAGTAAGGTTTTTAGTTCTCTTATAAAAAGTTTATCTTTGGTTTCAGTTTGTAGATGCTTAGGTAATTTGTTATAAACTTTGATCGCCATTACGTAGGGACTCGTTGAATGTAGTGTAAGGCGAGAGGTAGGTAACATCAATCTATTATTTCGAAAGGTATATTTTGTAGGTAAATCGGACCTTCTGGTAAAGAAATCTTTATATTTTCTTACAAATTTACAGATCTCCATAATGTAAATGCAAGGTAGTGTTAATAGTTTATATTGCGCGAAATATGGTTTGCATGACTCTGTATTTTTGATATTTGCCAGTATTCTTATTAATGTTTTTTGTCGTGTGAACAGATCTGACACGTCCGTACTGTTCCCCCATAAAATAACGCCATAACACAACCATGAATACGCATAGGCATAATAGGTAAGGTAGTTAATGCGGTTTCAAGGTCGGTAGTCTTCTTAATTTCCCGGAGCGCGTAGGAAAACCTAGACAACTTAGAACGAGTTTTTTTAATATGAGGTTTCCATGTAACGTGCGTATCTATATTTCTAGCCCTAAAAGAGTGAATTCGTTTACGATTGACAGACGTATCCGTCAACGCAGCGCAGTGCGATTCGCAGCGCTAACCAAGGCACCCCTCGGTTAAACCGTTTTATATTTGTATAAAAAATAATGTAGAAAAAAGCATTTTTGTAACGCATGCGATAGCGCTGCGCAAAAATAACGCACAAACGGTGGTTACGTGTGTACCTCGGCTAAGCATGAAAATTAGTTTCGATCCATTTGTCTGTTTATTAGATAATATTAGAAGGAATGCTATTCATTTGTTTTGTAACTACGTTGTGTGTAAATGTGCTAAACTTGTGTTATGATGTGTAAAATGAACCAATAAATAATGCAGTCAACAAGAAAGAAAGATATTACGTCGGTACCATATAGTATAGAGAGGTATACAGGGAGTAACAAAAAGGGTATAACAAGCCGAAAGGAGGTCAAGGTAGTCATGCAACTCAACAATTTTCCCTATGGAACATGGGAAAAGAAAAAATATATTGTACCTCCCATAGTAAATTAATCAGCTGATCGAAGATTTTGTATGGAAGGTCATGTTTTTTTTATATCGATCAATGTTTCATGGAGAAAGTTGTTCATTTTCATGGTCTGGGTACGCCTGCAAAGTTTTCGTCACACCGTCCTTTAAACCCCGTATCTACTTATCAAATCAAATAAAAAGAAAGACTACAGAAAAAAATACACGACATAAATTAAAGCTCGTTAATTCTTAATAACCGTATGAAGTACCGGTAGAGTTAGATTTCTTCAATGGTTAGACTTAGGTGATTCCACGGTGATTCAGTAGGTACAAGTTCTCGTGAATCATGCATGGCAAAAGAATATTGTCTTGTCAATAGAGAGTAAGTCAAATAAATGAATTGACATTTCGCAAACTTTTACGATCAGCATAATCTTTTATGACGCAATTCGCAGAACGAATGACAGTTAAAATGTCAAACATAATCACTTTTCGCTATATCAACAGATTTGACGTTTTGTCACGATAGAGTAATTAAGTATTACGCACATTTTTTACTTTCCTATAACTTTTATTTTGAAATTTATAATAATATACTATAGTAGCCAGCCGGTTAGTGATTTCATCCTAACTTATTTTCTTGCGGGAAAAAGACATTTTCCCGGAATGTGGTATACATAATACCTAAAGCTTTCTCTTAAATTACTCTGTTTATAACAAATTACCGCATAAAAATTCGTTGCGTGGTTTATGAGGAGTTAGCGGTGGCCAAGACAGAGAAACACAAAAAGTGACTTTATTTCATACTATTTATTGACGAACCAATATAATGGAAATATTTTAAATTATCCTGAGAATGTTACATATAGGACGATTTTGATAACGATAACCTTCTTTTAGATCTTGGATGTGCCGAGTGGTACAGATAATTCTGCCACCCCTATTCTACTCAGGGTGTTTCGTAAAAGGCGACGTAGAGTTTTTGACCATGGCTACAACATCTGCCTACTATAGTCAACCGTATGGCGGTAATACCACCTACGATAGCATTCCCAAAGAGGTTTGACATCAGGCAGGCGGCCGGTCGTAAAATTAAGCCAAATTCTTTAGCAACATGATTTTGTGTTCGAACAAAACGCGTTGCGCCCACCCCAAGTAATTGGGATAAGGGCAGGAAGACGGTGAACCTTCTTTTAGAACTCGGCTAAAATTACGGCCATGTTAGATCGAATGACCACGACTATGGCCCATGACCATTTCACAACCTTAGATCCATTTACAAACACACTACGTTTCGTAAAGAAGATCCCACAACTATTACAGAGGTAGATACCTGCCTATTGTAAAGATTACTCTTAGATTGCGACAAGCTATGATTAACTGGAGTTTTGAAAACAAAATTGGGGGGTCTCGTGATTTATTTATTTACATTGGCTATTTCGGTTTGTATCTTTTACACATACATCATTACATAGTATAAAATACTTAGTCGATTTTTGCGTTTCTCTGTATGTCTGTCTGTTGTGGAATTCGCTAACACCTTCTAAACCACGCAACGGATTTTTATGCGGATTTTTTTGTAATAAGTAGGTAGTGTGATTCAAGTGGAAAGTTTATACCGGGAGTAAAGAGTACATCTAACAAGCCAAAAATAGGTCAAGGTACTTAAGAAACTTAACAACTTTCCCCAGGGAACATAGGTCAAAATATTAAAAAGAAAATGGTCCTAGATACAATACAAAAAAAATGTACGAAAATCAATAAACTGACCGACTATTTTGGATGGGAGATCGGATCTTACTTATCATATTTCGACCCATGTTTCAAAGGGAAAGTTGTTCAGTTTCATAAGTACCTTTTGAACTCCTTTCGGCTTGGTATAGGTACCCTATTTAATCCTGCCTTTTTCCCGTGGAAAAATGAGTGGCAGGGGGTGATCAGCCGCCTGCCTAACGCCAACCCAAGGGAATGCTATTGTAGGTGGTAACACCATAGTTGGTAGATATTCAGCCAAGGTCAATCACTCTACGTCGCCTTTTAAGAAACACCTAGAGTGGACTAGGGGTGGCAGTATTCTTAGCCGTTACGACACGGCAAGTATAAAGATTGAGACACAGAAATCTAATTTTAGTTAGAGAATTCAAACTACTTAGATGCTAACCTCTGTTCGTGCTAAATATTGATTTCGTGGTTAGGTATTTCCTTGTTTCAAAATAATGGTTCAAATAAACCTAATTTAACCACAGGTGTAGACCACAAGCGAATAAGGGAATTGAGACTTGATGTGTATTGCAATTTTAAGCGATAGGCTGACAACCAGTCACTATGGTGATACACAGTCTCCTGAATGACTCTCAATATGTTGTCAGATATGGTGTTTATGGCGTGATATCTGTATGTATGCACCTATGTACAATCATGTAGTACTCTAACAACCCCTTAATCTCTTATTACGATGCTCTTGGGAAAGATATGGGGTAATGCTATTCCAAATCCACACCTAAGGCAAGGTCAACCGCCCCGGTCTCAGTTGCTGTCTATGATTACACAAAAGGTACTCTTTGGATTACACTTTTATATCTAGGTATCTCTCCGACCATCACTTGTTTGACACATGCCATCTTACGTCTCACGTCTCACGTCTCATACTCTGTCAAGGACGACATAATAACCCCTGTGTAGCTTGCGTCTTAGATATACCGGGAGTAACAGAAAGGGTATAACAAGCCGAAAGCAGCTCAAGGCACTCATGAAACTGAACAACTTTCCTCATGGAACATGGGTCGAAATATGAAAAAAAAATTTGGACCTCCCATACAAAATCGCCGATCAGCTAATTGATTTACTAAGGAAGGACCAAATTTATTTTTTTCATATATTTCGACTCATGTTCCATGGGGAAAGTTGTTCAGTTTCATGAGTACCTTGACCTCCTTTCGGCTTTCCGTTACTCCCGTTATACGGTGTCTGATACGGACCGCAGTATAGTGCGGCTTGTAATTTACCTTAAAAATTGACAATGCCTAATAAAGTAAATATTTGACAATACAATACAATTCAATACAAACCAAGTTGAATGGCACAGATTAAACAATAACAAACGTGGAAGTGATAAAAACTGCCAAGATCTATTGCCAATAGATGACTGTTTCCTATCGCAGCGTGAGAAGTACGGATAGCAGAAAAAATGAGATTTTATTTTAGTTTTGATAAAACTTTAATTTCCTATTAACCTCATTATTGAACTTATTACCTATTTAACTCATATCATGACATTATAACCCTGAAATAGAGTTCACACATCGAAAATATAATAAAACAAAAAATGTAGGGTGGAATTTTACTAGTGACCGATAGCGAAAACTCGGAACAGGCTGGTGATAAGGAACAATTTTCCCCAAGGAGCATAGGTCAAAATATGAAGATTTGAATTGAACCACCCAGAGTAACTCAAATCAGCTGATCGGCAATAATTTGGTATGGGAGGTCCAGTTATTTTTTATACTTCGACCATAGTTTCTTGGGAAAAGTTGTTCCTTATCACCAGCCAGTTTGGAGTATTCTCTATCGGTCACTAGTAACAGCTAAGATTAGATAATCTGGCCAAAACATTAAAAAAATCTGAAATTCCGCGACATAAACTATACAATTAGGTACAGTATCCTGTATATTTTGGTAGCAGTCAAACAACAAAGAAAAATGGACCTTATGATATGACAAACATGATTTTGACATGGCTTTATTTAAATATGGCATAACCGAGCGACGACGATATTGTAGGCGAATTTCAGAACTAAAATGTTGTCTTTTAAAACATTTTACTCGAGTTCTTTGCAAGACCTTAACTTAATTTAATTGTGAAACTTACTGAGGTGCATCAGCGTCATTTTATTTTAATTGAATGTAATGTCACTTTATTATAATTAAATGTTATTTGAGCATCTTGAAATCCTTGAGAATAATTTGTCCTTTCTAAATATTAAAACTTTGGCTTAAAAGTATTTGGTTTAACGGAGTTTTACTACAGCACTCCTTTTTAGTGTCGAAACTCGAAAGTCGAAACAACATGTGTATTGTATATGTGGCGCAGCGGTAGTGTGACTGCCCGTGACTCAAAAGTTCCGGGTTCGATTCTCTGTGGATCACTCATAAAGTTGATATTTATCACTTTGTGAATTTGTTCTCAGTCTGAAAAATCAGGCCAAACCACCTGATTGTACGAAAAGAAAGATGGTCCCGTGCTTCATAGGGCATGTTAATCCGTCGGTCCCGGTTGCTGTCTATGATGGCAGTCGTTACACAACCATGTCAGAGGCCTGCTACTACAGTAGGCGGTTGAAAAACTCCGTTAAACGACTCGGTGTCCCACACGAAGAGAGATAGTCCTATCATGCTTTACGCAGTGGCAAAATAACGCACCAATAGACGTTACGTATATTTTTCACCTAAATGTCCAGTTTTATGGTCCGATCATGCCTGCAAAGTTTTGGGTATACAGTCCCTTACATTCTGTATTAGGCCGGACCGGTAAAAACCGCAACTTTTTGCGGCACCTGTGTAGATGTAGACCGCCTGTATCTAAGATTATTACGGCAATTTGGTGATAGCCATGTTTATCGAAATACCTAGTAATTAAATTAAACATGAAGTTTACCAAAATACTAATTAAAAATACCTAAACATCTAATCAACACGATTCCCATACAAGTTAGTCTTGTTAACACATAATTGGCCTTTTTCTCATACAAAGCTAAGGACAGATTTAGATAAAAATTGTGTCAAAATTCTGTATATTCAAAAATGGTCACAGCCTTGCGTACGGTTAGCAAATAAGTCCATCCATTGTTTTTGTATGAAAATTTTGATGCTATCTGTACTTAGTTCACACGTTGGTATACCCTTTTTGATATAATGATGCTGTTATGACAGGTGGTCAATTCTCATAGTGATTCTGATGATTTAGATAAGACTGTAAGGCATGTGAATATTTTGTGTAATTGTGGATTGCTTAGTTATTGCGGGCAATACTTGTTGGAATTAGGATTTTGCTACATTGTATACTTTTTAAGTTCTATATTATAATTTTGACATTGTTTTAACATAAGCTTAAAAGAGATAAGAAGCATTTTTCTGACTATGGAATTAAAAGAATTCAATGGATAGGTATATATATTTTTCTTGAATAATGGAATACTTAATGGGTTATTTAAATGGTTGGCTGATAACCTGTCACTATGGTGATACACAGTATTCCGAATGACTTTCTAACTTTTGTCAGACGTGGTGTGAATGGCCGTTTTTAAGAGTCTCTTACGCTCTGCCTACT